>JAXIVJ010002147.1:50000-52500 GCA_036785665.1 Chirona hameri | reverse complement strand
GAAACACGGACATTACACCCCACATACCAGCCTTCGCATACGCTCATACAAACACACAGCTGCCCACGCCGAGCAAGACTCAGTACCAGAACGCACACACCACTCACTACACCGCCGGAAACACGGACATTACACCCCGGAGTGGCCGGAGAACAGAACCCGCCCAGCCTACACCGCTACCCCCGCACACGCCCCACGTATTTCTATACACAACTCCCCCCCCCCCCGTCACCTTTTGTCCGACGGCGCGACGTTTCCGAACGGTTACCGCCGCGAGTCGCATGACGTCATCAGCCCTCCCTCCCTCCCTCTGGATCTCAGTCCACCCCTCCCCCGGAGCGTGACAATGGCTCACATTGATGACGTTTCCCATGCTCTGAGGTCGTTCTCTCAGCCTTCTCCGTAGCTGCGATGGCCTCTGACCGGCGGGTCGAGTCCGACTCTGACGCTGTTGTGTTGTTCACTTTCACTGCGCGGCGCGCAGACGGCGCGGAGACGCGGAGACGGCGCGGAGACGGCGTGGATACGCGCGAAGACGGTGCGGAGACGGCGCGGAGACGGCGCGAAGACGGAACCGGCACTGGCTGCTGGTGCAGGATCTCCGTGCCATGCATACGCGCCCCCGGGTCGGATATCACCCATGACTCAGTGACCACGTCCTTCCTCTGACGTGACCGTTGAGATTCAAACGCAGCGTGGCAGGGCGGACGTACCGCCCATCCCGCGCGGCCGTGTGTCGCCTCATGGAGCATACAGTGTCAGCACCACGCCTGGCACGGCGGGGGTCGGCCGGGGGTCGGCCGGGACTGGACGGCACTGCAGGCACGCTGACGCAGCCCACCCCCGCAGCTCCGTCAGCGGCCGACTCAATATAGCCGCGCCGGGCCAGCGGTGGGCTGAGTAAGCAGCCGACCAGCGAGCGGCGAGCCGCGAGCGGGCGGGCGGCGAGCAGGCGACGAGCGGGCCGGGCCCCACGGAAGGTCGTATATGCAGTCTGTCGCCACACAAACGCCGGGTCGAGCAGCGCAGCGACGGGCGACTGAACCAACTGAACCGCGACCGGAACTGTTCAAACAGCAAAGCAGCCGCGCAGCCGCTCACCAAACAGACCGGTGCAGAGAGCGGGCACGGTTCGCGACCACCAGCCGGGCACCACCCGGCCACCTCCCACGGTCTCTGCAGCTCGCAACAGGCCAGAGCCGACGACACAGCCGCCACAGGGAACGCTCAGAGACCGGAGCCACTCAGGCTTGGCCGCCAATCGGTCCCCTCACCGCCAGCTGCCGCGCCAGTTAAACAGACGGCCGCAACCAGTGTGAACTGCTCATTAACAATCGGCCTACATGAAAGCAGTCACACATGAGTGCCACTAATCGCATGCCTGAACGACTTACTGATTATGCAAAGCGACCTATTACATTAGTCCGCGCACTCAATGGCGCAACAACACACCAGGTCGTCACGCAAGCCGTCCTCGCCGGTCCCCAATCTTCCCAGCCCCACCCGTCCCCGTCTCAGCCCTATCTTCCCAGCCCCACCCGTCCCCGTCTCAGCCCAATCTTCCCAGCCCCACCCGTCCCCGTCTCAGCCCTATCTTCCCAGCCCCACCCGTCCCCGTCTCAGCCCTATCTTCCCAGCCCCACCCGTCCCGTCTCAGCCCTATCTTCCCAGCCCCACCCGTCCCCGTCTCAGTCCTATCTTCCCAGCCCCACCCGTCCCCGTCTCAGTCCTATCTTCCCAGCCCCACCCGTCCCCGTCTCAGCCCTATCTTCCCAGCCCCATCCGTCCCCGTCTCAGCCCTATCTTCCCAGCCCCACCCGTCCCCGTCTCAGCCCTATCTTCCCAGCCCCATCCGTCCCCGTCTCAGCCCTATCTTCCCAGCCCCACCCGTCCCCGTCTCAGTCCTATCTTCCCAGCCCCACCCGTCCCCGTCTCAGTCCTATCTTCCCAGCCCCACCCGTCCCCGTCTCAGCCCTATCTTCCCAGCCCCATCCGTCCCCGTCTCAGCCCTATCTTCCCAGCCCCACCCGTCCCCGTCTCAGCCCTATCTTCCCAGCCCCATCCGTCCCCGTCTCAGCCCTATCTTCCCAGCCCCACCCGTCCCCGTCTCAGCCCTATCTTCCCAGCCCCACCCGTTCCCGTCTCAGCCCTATCTTCCCAGCCCCATCCGTCCCCGTCTCAGCCCTATCTTCCCAGCCCCACCCGTCCCCGTCTCAGCTCTATCTTCCCAGCCCCACCCGTCCCCGTCTCAGCCCTATCTTCCCAGCCCCACCCGTCCCCGTCTCGAGCTTCCCAGCCCCACCCGTTCCCTATCAGCACAGCGTAGTGAGTCTCCTCACCTGATAGACAGCTGCATGCCGTGGACTGAGGCCGGTCTGTGGTGACACGTACTCGGCGATGAACGTCGAGTCATTCAGGTAGCCGTAGCTCTGGTACTCGCGGTCGGAGAGGTCCGAGTCGTTCTCCAGGCTGTGGTTCAGGTTGAGGCTGGCTGCACTGC
>JAXIVJ010002147.1:27500-45000 GCA_036785665.1 Chirona hameri | reverse complement strand
CTCTCCTCGTCTTGGCGAACCTTTTATCACAAACAAGTTTCATCACCAAGCAACATCACCAAGCAAAATACAATATTTTAGCAAAATATTTGGACGAAAAGTGAGGGGCCATGGCTCCCCGGCCCCCTGTTCATATGCCTATGCACAGCAGAGTGGCATGTGGTGACTGACCAGAGTGACAATGACAGTGGCACAACACACGCGCACAACGGCGGCAAGGCGGCCGAGAGGCAGACGGCCGGTCCGGCGCCGGCTGCTGCCCGGCTGCTCATTCAATACAGCGTACAGCGCCTGACTGGATCAGACAGCCGGCGCTGTGACCTGCTTCCTGGACGGCGTGCCATAACGTCAGCGCAGCCATGTGCCGGTTACAAGCCGCAGCGCCAGACAGATCAGGCAGTACAGATCAAACCGACCGAACATGGACGGGAGACGGATCGTGAAGCCAGCACGGCAGCGGGGGTGCTTTTTCTCCCCCCCCCCCCCTGGCTCACTCGGACAGAGCCAAACTTCGCCCCAAACTCTCCCTTCTTCGTCTCAGAGTCCGTGTTCGGATTAGTCCGCGTCCATTCCTTGAGAACAGAAGAGAACTCGTTCAGCGAGCGGGCGCAGTTCGGTCCACTCAATCACTGCCAAGTGCCGACTCCTCTAAGCCAGACTGCGCTGGCTGGCTTCCTGAAGTCCCATCTGCATCTCATCATAGAGCGGGTGTTCCGCCGAGTCTCCCTGGCCCCTCAACACCCGAAACAGACGTTCACCGGAATCCCGTCTCCTTACCACGGCTCCACACTCTGGGGCAGACACAGCCGACGGCGGACACCGCGCCGGTTGGCCACCCGTCCCACACGGCCAGCCAGATATGTAAGCAGATGACTCGCGCCCAGAAATGACAACAATTAACCTGAATAGGCGCCGGCGGCCGCGTCCGGCAATCATCCGAATTCCAGCGCTCGGCCCATTGACAGTGACAAACAGAGCGGGGACGGCTCACCGCCGCCGCGCTTCTGGCTGGTCCGCAGAAACACCACAGCTCGCCCACCGCCGCCGCACAGCTCACAGCCCACCGCCGCCGCACGGCTCACAGCTCACCGCCGCCGTACGGCTCACAGGGTGAGCTGTGCGGCTCACCGCCGCCGCACAGCTCACATCTCACCGCCGCCGTACAGCTCACATCTCACCACCGCCGCACAGCTCACAGCTCACCGACGCCGTAACGGCTCACCGACGCGGAGCGCTTCTGGCTGGTCCGCGAACACCGCAGCTTGCCACCGCCGCCGCACAGCTCACAGCTCACAGCTCACCGCCGCCGCACGGCTCACAGCTCACCGGCGCCGCGCTTCTGGCTGGTCCGCGGAACACCGCAGCTCGCCCACCGCCAGAAGGACAAATAGATTAAACCTGTGTTGTTATTGTGCACACAGGTGTGTCCGGTGACCGTCGCCCGCGTCTCCGTCCCTCTGTCAGTCTGTGCCGGGCAGTGGTGACCGTCGCCGCGTCTCCGTCCCTCTGTCAGTCTGTGTCGGGCAGTGGTGACCGTCGCCGCGTCTCCGTCCCTCTGTCAGTCTGTGTGACCGTCGCCGCGTCTCCGTCCCTCTATCAGTCTGTGCCGGGCAGTGGTCCGCCACCCGGTGGTGTTTGTATGGGAGGGGCAGAGGGGCGCCGGGGACGCCTTTGTGGGCGCTGTCTCAGGTGTGGCGGAGGGGCACGCCGGCCCGAGCTATTGTTCGCCACCCAGACACGGTTTGGGGTAACCGGGGGGAGCGAGACGCTTCTGTGTGGAGAGACAGGAGAGTCGTAGTGCGGGCGTCGTCACGGGAGGTTCCGACTCGCACTGCTGTGCATATACGTTTTATTACAACTTACAGAATTACATTACAAAAGCAATTCGAGTATCTTTATGGTAATTGCGGATCGAAACCCTACCAGTACGCAAGTCTGAGTATTTCCGATAAGTAAATATCATCTGGGTAGGGCAAAACAATCTTGAATACTATCTACGTTCTGCTCTTAAAGGGAATGTTTCACCTTTCTGAAAGTTGTCAAATATACGCTGGTTGTAATCGAAAATATGAAGTAAGCACGCTGCTGAAAACGATGGTGATATTTTTTCTCTCGAAGTCACTTAACTTAATACAAATAAAGTTTTTTTTTAAAATTTGGGATGATGACGTCATTATTGAGCTATAGACCGCCGCTGATTGGCTGACAAAGTGGGATTGGCTGACAAAGTGGCTGTCAGCCAATCAGCGGCGGCACTAGCCTAGACCCCATTTTGCAAACTATAAATTAAATTGTTTAAAAACTGCTAAGTTTTGGGGAAAATGAGCTTAGTATTTTCATCATTGCAATAACGGCCAAAGATATTGGCTATCTCAGTTCAAAACCAATACAAAGGTGAAACATTCCCTTTAATGTAATAACTCATAAGTTTCCATAATGATTACGCAAGTTGTTGTCGATTTTATGCCACCACAGTTCGTCGGCACCACAAGCTTACATAGAGCAAGCCCACTGATGGGCGCCGGTGGCGTCACAGGTAGCGTGTTATGTGCAGACCGGCGCTGCCAGCCGCCCCGCCCGACAGATCACGGCCGACAGATTAGCCCCAGAAACAGGCCGGCCGAGAGGTGCACAAGTTTCGGTAGCGCCCGAGGCGCTGACGTCGGGCGCTGACGGCACCATTTCCAGGAGTGACCAGCGGATTTCTCTCCCAAGTGTCGAGGGCGCGTCGTGCATCTGAACTCCAATGTACCCGGCAAAAGGTCAGTTCAGCATGATGGCTCAGCATCTGATCATTGACCAAGACACTGGCATTTCCTTCACGCATTCGACTTGTGGACGTTGACAAATCAGGGCTCGCGCTGGGAGATTTCTAATCGGCCTCAAATGAGATAAGCTTATCATCATGCTATAACAGCCCCACTTTTTCATCTTTTCATCCCCGAGCCGTTTCCCGAGTCACGACTGTCCGCTGGCTTGTACAGCGAGTAAAACTCGGCTTTCACGACATCAGACCGGGGCAACAGCGTAGTTTCCGCGCGTTGCCGCCGCATTCAGGCCAGGCCAGTGCCTGAATTGCGCCGCGGGCGGTCCCCAGGCCACATTGTCCGCACCACGCCGGGTCACCATCCCGAGATAGCGGCGGTCCCCAGAGAGAGAGGCACCAGCGGCCGACAGCGGCACCAGCGGCCGGCAGCGGCACGGCCGACACCGACAGTGGCGGTCCCCAGAGAGGCACCAGCCGGCCGTCCCGTCACAGCGGCCGACACCGACAGCGGCGGGGCTCAGCACCAGAGTACTTATTCTCAGCACAGCTCCACAGCTCCCGAGCCTCCAGCGTGGCACGGGTCGGCTCTTGACTGTAGTGGCGAGAAGCCAGTTAGCGAACGAGTGTCGAACATGTGGTCGTGACCAGGGACCACTGACCACATACTGACCAGTGACCAGTGACCGCACTGGGTCGTGGCCAGGGACCACTGACCACATACTGACCATGATCGGTTCAGATGAGCAGATCACTCTGGACAGCACCCTTGCCTTTCGGTGACACCGTGCCATCCGTCCGACTCCGGTCCCTGTGTGGACGGTCCGGCCCACTTCCCAGTCTCTGGCCGTTCGGTGACACCGTGCCATCCGTCCGACTCCGGTCCCTGTCCTGTGTGGACGGTCCGGACACTTCCCAGTCTCCTCTGTGCGGCGTGAGACATCACCGCTGTCTCCGCGGCGCGTACCCCCTCCCCCCGTCAAGTCCGTCCCCAGCTCCAGTCAGGTCGCGGTGATCCAGCCAGCTACTCAGTACTTACCCGACAGGGCTGATCCGGGAGCGTTTGATGCAGTTGTCCTGCTTGCGTCGTGTGGTGCCGCCGCTCGGCGGACTCTGCTCGTCTGAAGGCATCCCTGCCATGCGCGCCGGGCTAGAAACAGGCCGAACCACACAACGGTCACACACTGAGGACACGGGAGAGACACTCAGCCCTAAATCATACCACACGTGCCGGGGGGAGGGGCGCTGCAACAGCACACGACACATACCCAACCACAAGCGAACAACATCGCCGCTCACTTCCTGGTGAGCTCCACCCTGTCTCTGAAGTCATCGGCTCCACATATCCATTCCCGGCCCCACGCACAGTAATGAGACAGACAGACAGACAGACAGACAGACACAGACACACAGACACACAGACATACAGACAGACAGACAGACAGACAGACAGACAGACAGACAGACAGACATACATACAGACAGACAGACATACATACATACATGCAGACAGACAGACAGACAGACAGACAGACAGACAGACAGACAGACAGACAGACAGACAGACAGACAGACAGACAGACAGACAGACAGACAGACAGACAGACAGACAGACAGACAGACAGACAGACAGACAGACAGACAGACAGACAGACAGACAGACAGACAGACAGACATACATACATACAGACAGACAGACATACAGACAGACATACACAGACATACACAGACATACACAGACATACAGACATACATACATACAGACAGACATACAGACATACAGACAGACAGACAGACAGACAGACAGACAGACAGACAGACATACAGACAGACAGACAGACAGACAGACAGACAGACATACATACAGACAGACATACAGACATACAGACAGACAGACAGACAGACATACAGACAGACAGACAGACAGACAGACAGACAGACAGACAGACATACAGACAGACAGACAGACAGACAGACAGACAGACAGACAGACAGACAGACATACAGACATACAGACATACAGACATACAGACATACAGACATACAGACATACAGACATACAGACATACAGACATACAGACATACAGACATACAGACATACAGACATACAGACATACAGACATACAGACATACAGACATACAGACATACAGACATACAGACATACAGACATACAGACATACAGACATACAGACATACAGACATACAGACATACAGACATACAGACATACAGACATACAGACATACAGACATACAGACATACAGACATACAGACATACAGACATACAGACATACAGACATACAGACATACAGACATACAGACATACAGACATACATACAGACATACAGACATACAGACATACAGACATACAGACAGACAGACAGACAGACAGACAGACAGACAGACAGACAGACAGACAGACAGACAGACAGACAGACAGACAGACAGACAGACAGACAGACAGACAGACAGACAGACAGACAGACACAGACATACAGACATACAGACAGACAGACAGACAGACAGACAGACAGACAGACAGACAGACAGACAGACAGACAGACAGACAGACAGACAGACAGACAGACAGACAGACAGACAGACAGACAGACAGACAGACAGACAGACAGACAGACAGACAGACAGACAGACAGACAGACAGACAGACAGACAGACAGACAGACAGACAGACAGACAGACAGACAGACAGACGGCAGCTGTGGCCGGGTGGCAGCCCGTCCGGTTCGGTCGGAGCCGTCTCCGGCTGACTCGAAACTCCTTCCCGGCCCGACGGGTCGCCGCAGGCCCGTGTCATTAGGACCCGGAGAGATCGACCGATACAGCCGACCGGCGCGCATTATTCCACAAATGTTAATGGATTTCCGCGGCGCACGGCCTGGCATGGCGCGGCATGGCGCGGCGCGGCGCACAGGGAGACGTTTCTGGCGCAGCAGTCGCGAGCTGCCAAGAACGGTCCAGCAGGACGGGTGTAACGGCCGGCAGAAATCCTGATACGCGGAACGGCTAGCTGAGAAGAGGAGTCCAGTTCAGTGGCCTGGTCAGCTGGCTATCAGCTGCCAGCCAGCGACGCACATGAGTGCCGTAAGCAGGCAGGCTGGCCATCACTGCTGCCAGCACCGAGCCATGCTGCATCAACTACTGCAAATGTCTTGCGTTAAGTTGATACGCAAACGTTATCGAAAATCCCATCAGGCGATCACGCAGAATAAGAAAAGTCGCACAAATAGTTTTCTAGTGGGACTGAGATGAGCGGCACTGTTTTCTACAGGACTGTTCGCAGGTCACGAACAGGTCAGGAACAGTTTTCTAGTGGGACTGAGGAATCATCAGTCCCACTAGAAAACTGTTCCTGACCTGTTGTGAACTGTGGGTGAACTATCCTCAGTGAGTATAGTTCACACACAGTGCCCGTCCCGATTTCGCTCGTCACGACTGGCGCTGTGCATTATGCATATGTGGCCAGCCCTCTCCTCCTCTAACCTCCTGCCAAGAGTAACGGTTAACACCTGGCTCCAGCGAGTCCCCCCGGCAGGTGCGGGGCAGCCGTGTGTGTGTGACATCAGCAGGCCCTGCTGGCCGGCTGACCCGCGGAGAACGCGCTGCACCAGCCCCTGTCTCTCGGTCGCCGCTGTCCAGCACCCAAACAATGACGAGCCGCCAGCCGATCGGCAATGACCGGCAGCAGAAACTGGCGGCCACTGTGTCGGCGACGACCGCGCCAAGCGACCCGCACACATGCCAACTGTTACGTGGTGTGGCCACAGGTAACTCAACAAGCCCTCAGCTCCCTCTGGTGCCCCTTTGCCCAGTGACCGCCCTCTGGCGCCCCTCAGGGCCAGATGCCGCCCTCTGGCGCCCCTCAGGGTCAGTGACCGCCCTCTGGCGCCCCTCAGGGCCAGTGACCGCCCTCTGGCACGGCGCTGCGGCACCGCCCTCCGCCTCATTGTCGTCTGGCTTCGGCACCGCCCCGCGAAGCCAGCCAACGGCGCACATAATCGCATTCTGCTGACGGCCTGCCGCGCCGCCGCCACTGCCGGCGCCGACACCAGGGAGCGACGCGCGGCGTGCGGTCCCACCGGGACGGCACGCACACGGCATGCAGCTCACGCATGTCACGCGTCCAGGCATCACACGGCCAGGGACAGTGCTCTCTGCTCTCTGGCCCGCCGCCCGGCCACCGGCTGAGATGGTTGAACGGACGGTGAGATGGGATCATCTGATGAAGCGTCGCGCGTGGTCCGACATGATGCTGACCCACGCACCACGCGCCACGCACGCGGTGGAGTGTCACCCGTACCGAGACTCACTGGGGGCGTATTCAGGCGTGCCTGGCCGAGCCGGAGCCGTACTGGGACTGTGACGGGATCGGGTCGGCTATCCTGCGCCGCACAATGGCTCCATTCTGGCCGATCACCGACATTACGACCGGGGCGACGAAAGGCTGGCCAGCCGGCCGCGGCGTTCCCGGGTCGGCGTGAGAGAGATCGGATCGGTCGGTCATGTCGACACGAGCGCTGCCCGCCGGCCGCTCACCACGCGGGGCAACAAAGACCACCGACGCAGGATCACCACTCACGCACCCGTCAATGGGTTCCGGTCGGCTGTTGGGCCCGACGGGTCACGCACGGGTCACGAACAGGTCAGAGGAACAGGTCAGAGGAACAGGCCAGAGGAACAGGTCAGAGGCACAGGTCAGAGGCACAGGTCAGAGGCACAGGTCAGAGGCACAGGTCAGAGGCACAGGTCAGAGGCACAGGTCAGAGGCACAGGTCAGAGGCACAGGTCAGAGGCACAGGTCAGAGGCACAGGTCAGAGGCACAGGTCAGAGGCACAGGTCAGAGGCACAGGTCAGAGGCACAGGTCAGAGGCACAGGTCAGAGGCCCAGGTCAGAGGCACAGGTCAGAGGCACAGGTCAGAGGCACAGGTCAGAGGCACAGGTCAGAGGCACAGGTCAGAGGCACAGGTCAGAGGCACAGGTCAGAGGCACAGGTCAGAGGCACAGGTCAGAGGCACAGGTCAGAGGCACAGGTCAGAGGCACAGGTCAGAGGCACAGGTCAGAGGCACAGGTCAGAGGCACAGGTCAGAGGCACAGGTCAGAGGCACAGGTCAGAGGCACAGGTCAGAGGCACAGGTCAGAGGCACAGGTCAGAGGCACAGGTCAGAGGCACAGGTCAGAGGCACAGGTCAGAGGCACAGGTCAGAGGCACAGGTCAGAGGCACAGGTCAGAGGCACAGGTCAGAGGCACAGGTCAGAGGCACAGGTCACAAACAGGTCACAAACAGGTCACAAACAGGTCACAAACAGGTCACAAACAGGTCACAAACAGGTCACAAACAGGTCACAAACGGGTCACAAACAGGTCACAAACAGGTCACAAACAGGTCACGAACAGGTCACGAACAGGTCACGAACAGGTCACGAACAGGTCACGAACAGGTCACGAACAAGTCACGAACAGGTCAAACACGGGTCAGCTCAAGTGGTCACACACGCGGGCCAGTCAGGTGGTGTTTCTACCGCTCCCGGCGTTGGGCCATCAGCTGGGAGCTGAGTCAGTTGTGCCGTGAGACGCGGCCAGTATGTCAAGCGGTCCGTGCTGGCCGTGACGGTCACCTCGATCTGAGCCGTCATCGCCACACCGGTCATCACAGCGCGCTGCCGGCCCGTCCCTGCACGACGCCGAGCGATGCAGAGTGGAACGCTGACGTTGCAGCCTGAGTGCGTGCTGTGCCGGGCACTGAGGTCAGTCGGTTCGACCTCGTGACACAATGTGAGGCACGCAGCAAGCCAGCTGGCCGGCGGTTTGGTAACCGCACCGGAGTATGAGAGGCCCACACGTGCGTGATGTGCCGCGTCACGGCCATGTTCCCGGGCACCTGCATCGCTATCGGACAGCATGACCAGGGCACCTTCTCTTTTTCTGCTCGGCCGAGCGCGGCGCGTGTTACAATTTATCAAGATCGGCGATCGTGATGCGTTCTATCGGTGGGGTTTCACTTCAGGAGCGCGTGTGGTCCGTGATCCAGTTCGAGACATTCCGGCCTGTTTTCGGTTCGTTTACACATGACCGCGGTTCGGCAAGTGACAGGTTATTTTCTCCTCCCCGCGTCGCGGCGGAGGCCAGGCTTAGAGACCAGTTGGGGAAGCGCAATTTAATACAGCGTAAATGGGAGGGAAATCGGAAACGAGCTCCAATTAACGACATCGGTGACACGCGACGTGTCACACGTGTGACCACGACACAACACGTGTGACCACGAAACAACGCTAAGTGGTGTCCCACATCGAGACTTGGTATCTGTGGATCGCAGCGAGCCGTTTCACACAATGTACGCTCCTATTAGGATGCCATTCCAGACACGCGTGAAACCGAAATAGTTTTCATCTCTTACTTGAAAACGCCAGCTGGAATGAAAGAAACGACCATCTTCCACTAACAATTTCATAGTTCAAAATTTCTTAGAAACTCCGAGATTCCTGGTGTTTCATTCATGGCATATGTTTAGGCCACGTCCTTATATTTCTGAGGGTTAAAATTATAACCTCCCATACTACTTAAATACGAAAGGAAACACTTAAGCACGTATTCTGTCACGGCCGCAAACATATGGCATCGGTTATCACCCCCTATACACCGCGTTCAAAACAGACACCACAGTCCTAGACTTGGCAGTATGCTGGGGTACATCAAATAAGAATAGAAACAGGAAACGTTGTAAGGCGTTCTGTCCGTGATTGGCACTGTAAATAGTATAGCAAACTGTTAATAGTTGTCCTGGGCCAGCACCAGGGAACAGAACTAAGGAAGGGTGGCGAGACGGCGATCCAATTACCCAGCCAAGGCAAATTACAATGCCACTGTGCTAATGCAAGTTGAAGTAAAACTCATGAGCAAGAACTGACACCGGATTCACCAGACCACTTCAGCATTCAAAGCGCTGCCAAAGTGATGCCCAACACCGTGCACATGGGTGTCACCGGGTGCAGTTCCTGCACCGTGCCGGCTCTGGTCGTTGGGTTGGGCTAGTCCTGTTCCCTGCCCTGACCACCCCAGCGTCCCTGCCCTGGTCACCCCCGCGTCCCTGCCCTGGTCACCCCAGCGTCCCTGCCCTGGTCATCCCCGCGTACCACCTGGCCGAGCTCCGGCTGTACAGCAGCCGCATGTAGATTGCGCTGTGTGCTGAGAAGGGGCGAACGAACGGCATGTAGATTCGGCTGTGTGCTGAGAAGGGGCGCCGGATCACGAACGGCAGCGGGTGCACACGACAGGGTAGCACGGCAGGGGCGCAGCGCCGCACCCGCCGGCCGCCCACCAGCACCTCCTGCTGGCTGCCCAACAGCATCGCGGCCGTCTTCAGCACCCTCACACAGAGAGCAGGGCACGCAGGAGCACGACACCGCGGAGCACACAGGGGCCGACAGGAGCGGGGCGAGAGAGCGGAGCACCTGTGCCGCGCGGGCCGACCACCGCCAGACTGGCGGTCCGGGCCGGCGCCGCCACCACCGGCACTCACTCTCTCTCTCTCCCCCGACACGGACACGGACACGGACACGGACACGGACACGGACACGGACACGGACACGGACACGGCGCCACGGGCCGGGCCACGGGCCGAGCCACGGGCCGGGACGCTGATACGGATACACGGACCCGCACCGCTGAAGATGGTACGGCCGCTCACACGCAACATGCAAACCACGGACATGCACACCCTGGGAACTGATTGTGTGCCGCGATAAGGCGTAATTACTCCTGACCACGGCTCTGGGAACAAAACGCGCGCACGGCCGAAATTACCTCGGATTCAAATATTTAAAAAGAAATACAGCATATTCCCGCCCACGCCATTCCACTGGTCAGTCCTGTCGTGGAAATCTCACCTGAGTCGCCTCCGCCTCTGCCTAGGCCTCCGTCCTGACCTGACCGTCCCTTCCGTTACACTGGACACACAGTCCGCCGCTGCCGCCGCTGCCGCCGCTGCCGCCGCACACGTCCGTCGCGACCGTCGACCCCTCGTCGCGAGCGTCGACTCCGACAGCGAGCGTCGCCGGCGACGGCACGCCATCGATCCGAGCGGCGCGCGCGGCCCGCCGCGGGGCGGGGGCGGCGAGGCTCAGTCGATACGCCGCCCGCCGGCTGGTGCGCACCCCGCGACAGGCGGCACCACTCGGCACTACGCTGCACCACGCGGCACCACACGGCACCACGCACACGCCGCCGCCGGTGCGCGGAGCTCCGATGTCGTTTGATCCGTATCGACCTGTCTGGTCGATACAGCCCGCGTGGCTGAGGAGGGGAGCGTCTTCCAGACGGACCGGCGCCGTCTCCGCCGGCCGCCCGCGCCCCTCCGAGCGGCGTCAGGCCGTCTGCCGTCCATCCGACGGCGCCCCTTCCCAGTCCGACAGACCGTCTTGGGGTCATCTCTCCCCCTCGGCCGGCAGCCTGCCGTCTGACACGGGCTATCAGCTCGGCGGGAGCGCGCCGGCCGGCACACGTCAACTCAAGATGGATGGTCCGGCGGCAGTGGAGGGCAGTGGAGGGCGCCGTTGGCGGTGGCGGCGGCGATGGCGGCGGCTGTGGAGGAGGGGCGGCGGTGCACCCGACGCCGAAATACGGCTCTGCGGCGCGGCACGGGTGGGTATTTCCGTAATGAGAGAGTGCTAATGATGGAGCGGGCGTTGACGGGCCGGTCAACACGGTCGGCGGCGGCGGGAGACCAGAATTAGCTGCCGGTGAGGGTGGGTCGGGGGTGGGTCGGGGATGGGTCGGGGGTGGGGGTGGTGCGGCGGGGGTGCCGACTCGACGCACCGTCACGGTCACCGGAGAGATGGATCACACGACTGGCCGTGACGCTCTGCTTCCCGCCCCCCTCAACACTTCCGTACCGGCGGCCGTGTCGGCTGTGTCGGCAGCTGGCCTCCCTGACACCATTACAGCAGCTCCCAGTCGGCGGAACGCAGAAACCCACCCCGTCTCTCCTGACGGCCAGGCTGTCCCAGTCGGCGGAACGCAGAAACCCACCCCGTCTCTCCTGACGGCCAGGCTGTCCCAGTCGGCGGAACGCAGAAACCCACCCCGTCTCTCCTGACGGCCAGGCTGTCCCAGTCGGCGGAACGCAGAAACCCACCCCGTCTCTCCTGACGGCCAGGCTGTCCCAGTCGGCGGAACGCAGAAACCCACCCCGTCTCTCCTGACGGCCAGGCTGTCCCAGTCGGCGGAACGCAGAAACCCACCCCGTCTCTCCTGACGGCCAGGCTGTCCCAGTCGGCGGAACGCAGAAACCCACCCCGTCTCTCCTGACGGCCAGGCTGTCCCAGTCGGCGGAACGCAGAAACCCACCCCGTCTCTCCCTCCTGACGGCCAGGCTGTCCCAGTCGGCGGAACGCAGCAACCCACCCCGTCTCTCCCTCCTGACGGCCAGGCTGTCCCTGGTAGGGGCCACACATGCGGACAAAGCTAACAGGCGATCGTTTCCGCTCGGGCGGATCAGTGATGATTGTGATTGGGGCTCAGAGCAGCTTACGCTCCTTCCGAGCGGGCCGTGTCGCTATTGTTAGTTGCCAAGTCTGGCACGGCGGGGAGGCGACGACGCAGATTCGTCAAATCCTGCCGCCATAACGCGCCGCAATCGTAGAGACGCAGCGGGAAGTCAGAGTTTCACCCGGTCAGCAAGAAGTTCTAAGATTTATTTACACACGGCAGCGAACACATCGCTGGGTTTCCTGGTGGGTAGTGCCCCCGAGTGTTGGCAATTACTCTACCGTGACTGAGAAAAGACTGGGGTGTCGTCTACGGTTTTCTGGTTACTCTACTTACTACAGCGACATTACGTTCGCCACACTTTCGGATTCCCAAAAACTTACAAGTTAAGACATTTTTGGTTTCAAATACTTAAAATATTCATTTCTGCTCAGATTGAGATAGCTTTCGCTGATCACTGGCTGTGCATAAGCTTGCTGATAAATGACCTTCATTTCATTGTTACAAGAACAATACATGGACGAGGTCGTCTTTGATGACGATGACGATTATTCCAAGTACGCTACAGTCGTCTTTGAACGAGCATATGAATAATCAGACGTTGAATCACCTACTAAAGCACGACAACCTGAACAAGACAGACACATGATCAAAAGACGGGTGTGTTTCTGTACGCGCTGCCGAAATTCCTCTGAGCTGGACCATTTGCTCGAGCTCGTTTCATTCCGGACGTCGGAGCTGACGTGCGGCATTCGCCACCGAGTTGTAAAGTGTGTTGTACAAACTCTCACTCACTCCGCCGCCAGCTGCACACAAGCACGGCGTAGTTTCTCCGTAGACTTTTATCCCAGCCAGCTCTGCGAGTCCTGAACACGAAGCCAAGGTCGCAGTACATGCGGTGAAGGCGAGTGGATTCACAGACAAGCTGTGATACTGCAGTAACTTCAGAGTCGGTACCGCCACGCTACACGTGCTTGGAAAGGCAGAGTCGTGGCATTGACCTGACCATGAAAACGTCTGAAACCCTGCATCTCGGGTACGTCCATAGCCCTGGAGACCTGAAGGTCTTGGATAAACCTCCAGTGTTCATAGTCCTGGATACACTGAAGGTCTTGGATAAACCTCCAATGTTCATAGCCCTGGATACACTGAAGGTCTTGGATAAACCTCCAAGGTTCATAGCCCTGGATACTAGAGACGCAAATTTCAGGACCACGGAGCCGGCGCTGGGCCCAAATTCAGGCCCGGCGTGCCTGAAGCTGTGTCTGAACTCAGGCTTGCCGGGCTCATGCCGGGCTCAGCACAAGTTATCAATTAAAACAAAAAATAGAAATAAATATTGGCAGAAGTCAGAACATACATGCTTAAAGATCATGATAAATTGAGAAAACAAAATATACAACAGTAAAACACCAGCATAACACATAACAATGTCCTAGTTTACAAATTAAAAGTGATAACTAGTACGACCTAGCAAGGAGTGGACACACCAGTGAAACTTAATAAATCAAACTACAGGGTCAATTCATGATCAATTCATCAGCTCAGTCACTGCAGCAGTGTGAGAGTCGAGTGCAGTCAAACAGAAACAACTACCCCAAATCATATTCCACTGTCATCACTAGTAACTAGGTGGGGTGGCATACAATATTATATTTAGTCATCCCATTGCCCCAGGTCACCCCAAATTATTTTGTATAACAAATAAGTACCTATGGAACAAAACCACCCACGTATATGATAATAATTATTGTTAATACTATTGTAAATACATATTACTGAGAATATTTATTGATACATATTTACTATTTAGTTCCACATGAGAAAGGACATATTCAAGTCATATCATTTGTAGTTTTGGTAGTGAACAAATATTGTATTTTATGCAATTACAATTATAAAGGTGGAAAGACTGCAAAACACAAACAAAAACATTTTGCAAAGAAATCTTAAATGGCCAAGACCTATCACAGAATGCAAACCTGTCTAGTTCCACTTCAACTTCTTATCACAATAGCTCCATAATTTATATATGACCTTGCATAATTACACGTGACACACTCCCCGACAACACATTCAAACCCAATTTCCAAACAATGTGTTTTGATGAGTCACATTTGCGACGAATTCGCCAGGACTGGACCGTAAAAGAATCACGTGTGTCAATTAAGCAGTAGATCGATATTCGCGAATGTGTCGCTGACAGATATTCACAACTTCACACCTCAGAATCGCGACGCCTCAGAATTGTGTGAAGACAATTGTTCATGTTCGTATTCGAAAATAAGCTGTAGTATTAAATCTTAACCATTGGTGTCAGTTGAAGTTTAAATATTTTTTAAAGAAGTCCATCTGCCGAATCCGCAATATGTTGACATTTTCATTTTGGTGATTTTAAGTTATTTATGGTGATAAAGTTAGTCATTTCGGTGACGGGATTAATTGTCTGCGCCGTTTTGAGCTCAACGCTTCACAATTGTCAAATACTTCAGACGCCATTACGCACAGCAGTGAAGTTGACGTCCGTCAAGCTAGCAGCAGATTCATATTCGCGAATCTGCTGCTGCCAGACAGACATTCGCCGGGCTCGAATATACTGCTACTGGCAGCAGATTCGGCGAATGTCTGTCAGCTGGCAGCATATTCGTGAACAACTTACGCGGCCTTTTTGGCGCGAGCAGCAGATTCAGATATTCGCCGGGCTCGAATATACTGCTACCAGCAGCAGATTCGGCGAATGTCTGTCAGCTGGCAGCATATTCGTGAACAACTTCCGCGGCATTTTTCGCGGATCATCTGAACGCCAACAGCAGATTCGCAACGTGATGTGTTTGAGTTGTTCGGTGAAAGATGGGTACCTTCTAGGTAAGTAGGAGGAGGTTAGAGGTGCTACTCACTGACTGCTTCAAGTCAGTAATACGTTGATCAATACCTACTTACCTAGAAGGTACCCATCTCTCACCGAACAACTCAACTCAAACACATCACGTTGCGAATCTGTTGCTGGCGTTCAGATGATGCGCGAAAAATGCCGCGGAAGTTGTTCACGAATATGCTCCCAGCTGACAGACATTCGCCGAATCTGCTGCTGGTAGCAGTATATTCGAGCCCGGCGAATATCTGAATCTGCTGCTCGCGTCTAAGATGCGCCAAGAAGGCCGCGGAAGTTGTTCACGAATATGCTGCCAGCTGACAGACATTCGCCGAATCTGCTGCCAGTAGCAGTATATTCGAGCCCGGCGAATGTCTGTCTGGCAGCAGCAGATTCGCGAATATGAATCTGCTGCTAGCTTGACGGACGTGTGAAGTTGTACCAAGGCAGTTGTACGGCCTTGGCTTTGGCAGTGAGTAGCTCAAGCTTTGTTTATCTGTGCTCACTGCCCAAGGCTGTATAAATATGTGACAAGGCCGTATAAGAGTGGCTCTGTGTGTGACTGGCTTAGATGTTAGTTATAGATATCTTGGCTTGGATAGTGAGAAAACCGAGGATACTCTGTAATTTAAAACAGGTCGATTATTTTACTTTTATCATTCAAGATATGATTGTCACTCCCAATGTTTTTAGTATGTTTGTCATACTTAAATGTCCAGGAAAACTTGCCTTTTCCCCATTATCCTGTGAAGTATATTTAGTATTTACTAGTCCATGTCAACATTGATCAAATAAGTAAGTAGGTTGTAGTACCTCTAACCTCAACATTGTTTGTAGAAGCTATTACAATTACAACCCAAACATTGCATTGTGTGATGTTGAGTGATGAATGCATACTTATTACATACTTTTAAGCTGCTCGTTTGGACTTGCATGATCTATATATCTATCATGCGTCTTATTTTTGTTTTTTATTTTTGCAAACCACCAAAGATGAAAGAAGTCTACTCACCTTGACCTGTTTGACTTTCCTGTTAGTCTGTTGTTGATTATTTATCTCAAGTTCTGACTTGTGTGGGATTTCTTTACTCCATGGTCCATATATATCCATTATCCATTGGTGTTTCAATGTGGTGTGTGTTAAAATGGTGCAAAATGCACATTGCAAACTATAAATATTCCTGCTAAAAGATTTTAAGTGTATAATGAAGTATACATGCAGATTCCTAGCTTGAGCTGCCGCGTGCCGGGCCTGGCGGGTGCTGCCACATGTGGCCGGCCTTGATGCCGGTCCCAACTCATGTATGAGCGGTGGCGGTGCGGGGCCGGTTCCTGTTTTTGGGGGAATTTTTGCATCTCTACTGGATACACTGAAGGTCTTGGATAAACCTCCAATTTTCATAGCCCTGGATACACTGGAGGTCTTGGATAAACCTCCAAGGTTCATAGCCCTGTAGACACTGAAGGTCTTGGATAAACCTCCAAGGTTCATAGCCCTGGAGACACTGAAGGTCTTGGATAAACCTCCAATGTTCATAGCCCTGGAGACACTGAAGGTCTTGGATAAGCCTCCAAGGTTCATAGCTTTGGAGGCACTAAAGGCAACCTGGTCGAGTGCGTGTACCGCTTAGTACGCAGGCTGGCATCTGTTGCAGTTCACAACAAACCTCGATTCAACTACTTGTGCCGATTTTGTGGATTAACCTTAGTTTCATCCCATTCCAAGCATATCATATTCAAACAACAGACCCGGCACAGCGCTTCACTCCACTTCACAACAACCTCCGATACGAGGATATCGCCATCCAACCGAAGCTTCATTGCGTTGGCACGCATCCTTGTTATATGCCGTCAGCACAGCAAAAGAGCAAAGACGCTGAAGCCCAGAGAGGTCTGGCCAGTCACACGTCACTCACGTGCCGTAAAAACTCCTGACGGCCCCAACACCTAAATGGTGTCGTTAGCGAGGACATCAAACAGGGCACCCGCGGGAGAAAGAAGAGCGCAGAGTTGCGCCCACTCACCCTAACCTATCCACGACAGCTGCCACAGCTGTCAGCCTGTCGGGACGGGCCAGGGTAGGGCGGCCAGTCAATCCGCAGAGCCAAGTGGTACCTGTCCAGTGGTACTCATGGCATCAGCAGCGGCAGCGGTAGCAGCAGCCGCCGGGGCGTGCCAACACTGTGTCATATCAGACCACACCGGACCACACTGGACCGCACTGGACCATACTGGGTCATATCAGACCACACTGTGTCATATCAGACCACACCGGACCACACTGGACTGACTCAGACCCCACTGGGTCATATCAGACCACACCGGACCATACTGGACTGACCCAGACCACACTGGGTCAT
>JAXIVJ010002147.1:10000-22500 GCA_036785665.1 Chirona hameri | reverse complement strand
CTGGGCCGAGCAGACATCTGGTGCCGCTCTAACTGAAGGGTGGGACAGGGAGGGGGCTGCGACTGACCCATTGAAGCGGGCCGCCGCGCACAGACTGAGAGGGCTGCCAAATCGGTCACACCAACACGCGGCGAGTGCAGCCTGTACCGCTGACCGCCGCTGACCTCCGGCGGACCAGGCTGACTTGACCAGCCGGGAATGCAGAAAAGTGCCGCGGCGAGAGGCCGGGAGCCGGGCGCGTTCTCACGGCTCGAGACCAGCCGTCACGAGACAACAAACGGTGCACTGTCCCACTGCAAACCTAACCGGATACGCCGGCTCTGACGCCAGCGTCTGTCAACGTCCACCTCCTCACAACACTGACTGTCAATACACAGAGACAGAGGCGCGGTGTTCATGGCCTGCCGTTGCCAGCGGACGGTAGTGCTGGCTGCAGAGTGCAGGCCACACGGCACAGTCAGCGCCAGCACCGACCCGGCGAGCTGTCGCCGCTGCCATCGCCGCCTTGGACGGTCCGCGGTTGACACGTGCAGTGTGCGCCTCACTCCGGACCCAGCAGGGACCGGCGGCGGCCGGCAGTGCTCGCGTGCCTACAGCAGGCGTGTACTGCTCCGGTGAACACACAGAGCAAGATGGCCCTGCTGATATACCGTCCACAAATGGAGAAATGCAGCGCCCCAGTACAGCGCTGTCCCGAGCCGACCGCAGAACCCGCGTGCTCTATAATGGAAACATACTGTTTACAATGATAAACACTACACACTAATGCGCCCGGAGCACGCGTGGTGAATCAAAACGTCAGATTTAAGCGACTTTCAACTGGTTGCGACCTGTTTCCGCATATGGATTTCCTTCATCTGCGATCAAGGTCTACCCCATTATCTGTCCCATCTATAATCAGCCAGGCACGACGTTCCCAGGAGACATTCCCTCCCTCGCGTCCACCCACATCCGTGAGGTAATCCACCCGGTCATCAGTGCCAATCGGGCAGCCGCCCAGCGTCCACCGCGGAGGGCCATAACCCAACCACGGCGCCCCCGCGCTCGTCACAGTCTCCGTCAGCTGATTACAATGATGACAGCGTCCCCGAGTCTCACAGACCGGTGGCGAGATCAACCGACCGCCCAGACAACTGGCGCGCCCAAACCCGTCCCTGTTTTCATAACTCGGTTGGGTAACACGGACTGACTGTCCGGCCTATCACAGAGGTGCTGGTTCGGTCTGGTTAGATTGGACAGGTCTGCGAGTAGCTCGACCCCGGTCTGACCCCGGCCACGGACCGGCAGAAGCGATTCCAGCGGACTAGCAGGTGTCAGCAGCAGTGTAACAATGGATAGACGGCAGGGAGCCAAGCCGCCTTGAGCTGAGCTGAGCTGAGTTGAGTTAAGTTAAACTGAGCTGAGCTAAGCCTAGCTGAGTTAAGCCGAGCCGAGCCGAGCCGAGGCGAACCGAGGGACAGGCCGGTCCGGTCCGGTTCGGCACGACACGACAGCCGGCAAGGCCACTCGGCCGGACATTGCTGTGGTCACCCGCCGCCCAAGACTGAGGAGACCCGCCTCCGCCTCAACCAGCAAAACAGCGGCGGGGGCGGTCAGCATGCTCCGTCCGATCGTCAGTCGCGCCCTCAGCTGGGGCGCGGCCTTGGCTGCTGCTGCCGCCGGCCGGCGCCGCTCGGCTGAGTTCGCGGCGGCGGCGGTATGGAGCTGTTTTAGCGTGGCGCGGCGCCGCTGATGGTCCAGTAATTACGGGCGGGGCGCGGTGTGTCCGCTGACGACGGGCTCCCACGATACCGCAGCCAGCCGTGTCTTTACTTTCTCCGCCGCGGCGGCGGGCCCGCGCGGCGACGCGCTCGTCCTGATCTGCATGCGGCGCGGCGCGGCGGTGGCGCCGGCCGGTCGGTCCGGCGGCGGCGGCGGCACGTGTCCATAACGGCGCTGGTCAGAGCCACCGCGGCGGCCGAGCGACGGGACGCCGACGGGACGCCGACCTGAAGCGACCGGCCGGTCACCGGGTCCCCATAGGGTGACTACGGGGCGGCACAGGGCACCCCAGGTCGCCAGGGTCACCCCAGGGTCACCCCAGGGTCACCCCAGGGAAGCGGCGGGTCAGCGACGGTCCGCAGGACACCACCGGGTCGTTACAGGGTCACCAAAGGTCACTCTGGGTCACCGCGCGGACAATATCTTGGGACAATGTCGCGACTGCTGCCACCAACGACGACATGGCGGCAACAAGACACGCCTCACCAGCCACAAGACGTGCGTGGTATCAGCAAACGACGAAGACCCGACAACAATGCAAAGGGATGCATCTTTGTCGTACTGACCAGTTGACCACGTGCTACCCGAATATTCTAGTCCGGTTCAGTCCGGTGTAGCGCCGCCCAGCGCGGTCCGGGACAGTCCGGTGACAGGACGTCAGCGGCCGGACCGGAGCGGATCTCGGTCCGCCAGCGGGACGCCAGCGTGCGTCATCGGCCGGCGGCGTCGCGTGGACGGCATAACCGGCCCCGGCTCAGTGCAGCCGGCGGTCACGTGCCAGCGTGCCAGCGTCGCTAGCTCGTTAGTGCCGCGCAGACGGGCAGCGGCGGCCCGGCGGCGGCTGACCGGTCACCCTGCCGACCCTTCCTCTGTGGCCAGCCCGCGGTGAGACGCACCAGGCGGGGGACGGCGCTGCCACCCGAGGACGGGGCCCGGAGCTCCCAGCTGGCGGTGGGCGGCGGTGGCGGCGGCCTGCCAGTCGGACGGACAGGCGGCGGGAGCGGCCTGCCCGCCCGGCCGGCCGGTGGCGCCATGGACCGGGAGAGCCAGCTTCGCGCTGCAGGAGCCGCCGAGCCGCCACCACAGTAACGAGCGGGCCTGTCCGACCGCGGCGGTACTACTGCGTCACCGGCTCAGCACGGCGGCACGAAACACGCCTGCAAAAGGACTGCGCCTACCAAACCTGAACACAGCCGCTAAAGTTAGCAGATCGCAGGCATGATGTAGGTATAAAAGAGCCGAAAATCGCCTATGGTGGCTCACGTGGCTGCACCGGATGTCACGCAATTGAAAGTACAAGCAAACAAGCTGCGCACGTTTTGCTAGTTGCTAGCATAGCCTAGTTTTGCGGTTATGTTCGGACTCGGCCCTCCTCAGTTCAGCGCTCGAGACAGGAGGGAGCGGGTGAGACAACTTGGCACAACCGTACCTCGACACACGACACACACCAAACATACTATTTTTGGTTCATTGGTCCGCAACGGTAAAATGCAATTATTTGCAAACTGTAGAATACCACTGATATCTATTGAAAACCAGTAACAGCGATTTGTTTGAGTAATACATTTGACCCAATGGTTATGTTTTATGAGATAATGTGACCATATGTTATTTATTCCTTTATATGGACCCCGTAATATTTTGACATGTGCACAAGAGTTGCTGCACAAGAGTTGTGGACTTGAACTAAACAGTGACAGGCAAGTTTGTCACGACCCATGGCCTTGCCGCAGAAGGACCCTCCACCCCTGCTGTTCCCCTTCTTTACATGAAACTGCCAACACCCAGCCGCAGGGCTGGAGCAAGATGACGTCACCAGGGGAAGCCTTCCAGCCGCCGCGCCGGCCGGCAAACTTATGACGCAGATCGGCCGGAGCCGCTCAGGGTCACAGTACGCAGCTGAGGGGGACCTGCTGCTCCCAAGAACCGGGCCATCGCACGCCAATCAACGCCCGGCGACAACAGGAAATTGGCTCATTCCCCCCTTCAGCGAAGCGGCGGCTTTTTACGGCCGGCACTCATCACGTTTATCGACTTGCCAATTAATCCGCCAATTCGCCTGCTGTTTACGGCTGTGTCCTATCGCCGTGTATTGACTGGCCAATCAATCACCTGATTCGGCTCCGCTCTCCACTGTGCAATTAGCTGAGCAAATACCGTGATCTCGGCTGGTGGCGCAGTTCATCCCGGCATGCAGGCGCGCCATACCGGCGCGGTCGGCTGCAGCCGCTGCGGGTCTCCGGGCCAGGCGGGCCTGCCGGCGGGTCCGGGCTAGGCGGGCCTGCCGGCGGGTCCGGGCCAGGCAGGCCTGCCGGCGGGTCTCCGGGCCAGGCGGGCCTGCCGCTGCGGGTCTCCGGGCCAGGCGGGCCTGCCGGCGGGTCTGACATCGCAGTGTGCACTGTGCAGTGCAGTGCAGTGCAGTGCAGTGCAGTGGTGGGCGGTGACACCGACTGTCTCGCTCTGGTCCGGCATACATGGTCAGCCGGACAGGGCGGGCCAGGGCCCTGCCTCCACATCGCCCTCTCCCATGGTCGCCGGCCGCCGCCCACACGGGCCAAACACATCAGATAGTGGGGCAGCAACCTGGTCAACTCACAGTGCAGGCTTTAGCCCATCTGGCCAGAAAGGGCTTCAAAGTTCCCACAGTTCAGCCGGGCGCATGTTTTAGCCCACCTGGCCAGGGGAATAGTTTGAGTTCCCACAGTCCAGACAACCCAGCACAACCCGACCCGATACCACAGCCGGCGCGATACTCAATCTGTTGTTGGACGCGGTACAAACACTCTGCGCACTCATGGCGCCACTTGAACGAGTGTTTGCTTTCGGAGTGGATTCAGAGTCAGCACTTGTCCTCGGGCAGGGACAGAGGTCGAGTGGACGACCCTCCAGACCCATGCGTAGCGCGAGGGGGCCCCTGAGCGGCGTTTGACGGCCCCTGCGGACCCCTGCACGGCGTATGGCGGACCCTTCAGACCCCTGCACGGCGTGTGGCGGACCCTGCAGACCCTGCACGGCGGGTGGCGGACCCTTCAGACCCCTGCACGGCGTGTGGCGGACCCTGCAGACCCTGGGTGGCCTGAGGCGGTCCCTGTGGACCCTGGGTTGCCTGAGGCGGACCCTTCAGACCCCTGCACGGCGGGTGGCCACCCGTGTGCCCTGCAGCATCTGATCTCCACCCTAGTGTATGCCGTGTGTGGGCGGACACTGCATGCTTCACGAGAAGACCGGCGAGCGTCCGCGCCCCACACCGTGGGCGGACCGGTCCCTGATTTAAAAACAAACCAGCCGGCCGACCAGCAGCTCAGCACGCGATACCGCCGCCCGCCGGTCAAGCACGCTCTCGATGGCGTCGGTTCAGACAGCTGCTGGCGACACACGAGTCCCAAAACGACACATGGAGCGCATGGTAAACGAGTTCCTGAGACAGAACGGGCGGCAACTATATTTCCGAAGACGTGATGGAGGATTCAGCTGCATCCAGCAGTCACAGATTGGAGAGAATTACTGGAATGTTGTACACCACCTCACACTAACCGCAACACAGACTGTTGTCTTGTCTGTGTCAAAATAAACAGCTTGATAAAGGCGCGTCAGACGTGCATCCGGCCGCCATCTCGCCAGCGTTAAGTCGGGAACGGCGAGCGTACAGCGGAAAGAGCACCGTTAGGCAGTCGTCCACATTGTCGAACGGCGCCGGCCGAGCCATGCCTATTCCATTGACAAACGCCCAGTGCAGCGGCACCCCGTAGCCACCTTTTCAGCTCCTCGCCGACCCTCGCAGCCTCGGTGCCCAGTGCAGCGGCACCCCGTAGCCACCTTTTCAGCTCCTCGCCGACCCTCGCAGCCTCGGTGCCCAGTGCAGCGGCACCCCGTAGCCACCTTTTCAGCTCCTCGCCGACCCTCGCAGCCTCGGTGCCCAGTGCAGCGGCACCCCGTAGCCACCTTTTCAGCTCCTCGCCGACCCTCGCAGCCTCGGTGCCGCCACCGGCACAGCGTCCGCGGCTGCCCGTGTTGACAGCATGTTGTTGGAAGTCGGGCAACAAACAATGATTGGGCAGCGCGGCGCCAGAGACGTGTATTGACAGACTGCTGTGAGGATAACAGAGCGATGATTGGTCAGCCGTCAGCGGCAGCTCGGTGGCTGTCCGTGACGGCGTGGCCAGCTCTTCATCACCACCGCCGACCACCACGCCGCGCCGCGCCGCGCCGTACCACACCACCCGGGCCACGCCGCGCCCAGCGGACGGCGGACGGCGGACGGCGGACGGCGGACGGCGTTCCGGGAAGTGGTGGCTGGACGGTGCCGGTCGGCGACAGAGCGCCGCGCTGCCGTCCAGGCCGGTCCAGAGACCGCGGTACCGCTGTCATCCAGGCGCCGTCCGGTCAAAAGCCAGAGTTCAGACCCGCACATAGTCAGAGCGCCGCGCTGCCGTCTGGTCGCCGAGAAGCCAGGCCCATACACACAGATGTCGCCGCCCGGTCAGAAGCCAGACTCTCACACAGACAGAGGTGCGGCGCCGGCAGAGGTTCACAGGTCCGACCAGATCAGATGGAGGGGCCACGTCAGACCCAGGACGGACATCCATTGTTGGGTCCGCTCGGAGTACGCAGTCCACATCGCTCACATCCCGGGGGCACGCGATGCGATGTGATCCCATCGATAACCGGGCATAAATCGCCAGCATTATTCAGCAGCGTTTCGATAATAGCCTCTCCCGCCGCAGGCTTCCCGACGTACAGCCGGTCGGCGTCGGGGCTCAAGCAGCTCCGCCTCAGCCGACCCTATCAAAACGTATCGGCAGGTGTTGTGAGTCAGGCCCAGATAACACTGCAGTACCGCGCACTCACTCGCCCGATAGGCCACAAAGAAAACCGATCTGGAGTGTCCGCCTCGCTGAGCGACCGAGCAGCGTGTCTGGGCCGCCTCGGCGACCTGCGGCGGGGCGGGACCGTGCTGACCGCGACGAGAGGACGAGTCGCCGTCAGACACAACAGACAGGGCCTCCGAGCGGGGACAACCGCGCATCACGTGCTGCGAACGCTGACACATGTCCCGTGACGCCGCTCCTGTGACGCACGATCCGTGTCGTCGTGACGCCCGATCAAGGCACAAGCGCGGCATGTTGTATCAAGGCCTACTGCGGAATGCAGTCAACAACAACAAAACAGACGGCACCACCCGGCCAGTCTCGGCTACTGGGACCGGTCCCTGGAGCGTGGGACCACCCCGAGCAGGCTCTGCTCCTGGAACCGGTCCCTGAAGCGTGGACCACCCCGGCAGTCTCGGCTACTGGGACCGGTCCCTGGAGCGTGGGCCACCCCGGGCAGTCTCGGCTACTGGACCGGTCCCTGGAGCGTGGGACCACCCCGAGCAGGCTCTTGCTCCTGGAACCGGTCCCTGAAGCGTGGACCACCCCGGCAGTCTCGGCTACTGGGACCGGTTCCTGGAGCGTGGGACCACCCGGCGAACCTCGGCTACTGGGACCGGTCCCTGGAGCGTGGGACCACCCCGAGCAGGGCTCTGCTCCTGGAACCGGTCCCTGAAGCGTGGGACCACCCCGGCAGTCTCGGCTACTGGGACCGGTCCCTGGAGCGTGGGCCACCCCGGGCAGTCTCGGCTACTGGGACCGGTCCCTGGAGCGTGGGACCACCCCGGCAGTCTCGGCTACTGGGACCGGTTCCTGGAGCGTGGGCCACCCCGCGAACCTCGGCTACTGGGACTGGTCCCTGGAGCGTGGGACCACCCCCGGCAGTCTCGGCTATGGGAACCGGTCCCTGGAGCGTGGGACCACCCCGGCAGTTTCGGCTTCTGGGACTGGTCCCTGGTGCGTGGCTGAGCCGGCGAGACGTGGCGCCCAGGACCGGTTGACGCCTACCCACGGTCCGGCGGCGGGCGGCGGCGGCCTGTGGACCGCCCCGCCCTCACGCCGGCGCTGGACCGCTCCGCCGCGGCCACATGACCAGGCACAACATACCAATCCCAGCTCCATCCCGCTAGGCTCTGTATAAAGCAGCCAGACCAGGCCGAGCCAGGGCAGACCGAGCGGGCAGGGGGGCTGCGGTGTTAAAGAGGTTCGGAGCTGAGGCGAACGCCGACCCGCCGCCCGAGCTTCTCAGGAACGATGATAATCAGAGCGACTCATTAGCATAGAGACGCCAAGTCAACGCAGCGGCGCCAACTGCCAATGCGCCGACACCTGGTGGGGCTGCTAGCGTCTGCACTTTCCGTCAGTTGTGTGCGGTGGGCGGATGTCGGGGTACACTGCAGGTGTGCGGAGAGGGGGGTACGCCCGGGCGGGGTGGGGCGGGGTCGGAGCGCGGGGACGCAGGTCACCTGTCGGAGGCTGAGACACCACAGCTGGAGGCGGTCACATTTCGTCTACACGGCGCTTACACTGCACATTGTGATGACATGACTGAGCGGGCGGCCTGGCCCGGTACGGCCCCGCTGTCGGCCGTAGGGACTGCCCTGGACTCCCGTCTCCCACCAAGTGTCGGCTCGGTGGACGCAGATGGACTGGGCAGGACAGGGCAGGGCAGGGCAGGACAGGACAGGGCAGGGCAGGACAGGCAGGACAGGCAGGACAGGGCAGAGCAGGGCGGAGGCGGCGGAGGCGCAATCCGTCTGTTGACCGCAGTCTGCGAAATCGCGCCAGCTGTTCGGCGCCGGGCGCCGACCGCCGACCGCTGCGTCGGTCGGCACCGCCGCGTGAGCCAACACAAATAGCGGCGAGCTGCGCGGCGCCAATGTTTACTGTCGAGTGCCGGCTGCTCGCACCACGCTGCAGACCGCCGCCCCCGCCTCCCGTCAGGCCGCCGCCGCGGCGGGGCGGGGGCGGCCGACGCCCGCACCTGGGCCGCAGCTGCGGGCGATGTTTTACCCGGCCAGCAGCCAAGCCGAACCCGGCCGTACGCGACCGTACTCATGGCGGCACAGGCCTTGCTTTCACCAACACAATCCCACAGAGTCCAATTCGAGCCCGCAGAGGATCCGATCGACGCTAGCAGATACGGCGGCCGACAGCGTGAAATTAATGACGCTTCAAGCAGTTGGAATAATCAATTAATTTCCTCAGGCCGCAATCACGCGTCACTGCCTGCCGTTTCTGATTTCATTAGTTAATGATAACGCGAGGCATGGGCCGCCTTGGTATCACCAGGGCGCACGCGGGCGGAGTGAACTATCGACCCCAGCCGAGCAGTGCGAGTCTCCTCGGACACTGACAGAGTGGGTGAGGTACGCGGAGGGTCAGCACAACACTGACCCGACCGCACGACACGGCATCGCCCCCCGACTGGCCAACAGGCTACAATGAACCAAATACAAACCAACACGTTATCGAAATAGGGCCCAAATCGAACAACACTGACGAGTCAAATTTATGGTGTTCGCAATATTCCGAATAGCTTGTGAAGATAATCTGCCGCTGTAGAGAACAATTGGCTCATTGATCCCTGTCGCCGCTCTCTCTATCTCACGGTCTCATTTTTGAACTTTAATCACGCTGAACTGCTGCGCGTTGGCTGCGCTGCTGCTGGCCGGCGATGGCCGATACACGATACACCCCGGTGACCCGATCTGAGACGAGTCATCTACGGCCAGTCCGGCAGCGCAGCGACCCTGGACCCAGGTCCGGTCCCCGCGCTGCCGTATCAGTCACCAATCAGGCCCGCCAGTCGGCGGTGATCGCTCAGCTGGCTTCTGACCCATACTGACAGCCCATTACTGCACGCAGCCGGGTCAGCAACGGTGAAAAACGACCACAACTTGAAACACAGGTACACAAAATTTTCAACTTAGCTGTGAGAAAACCAGAAGTGGTTATTTATCGAAAGATATCGGACCTGCGATCCTCGGAAGCATTCGAAAAACAACAGCCTTCGTGGTGTTGTTTTTCGTAGCATGAATTTCAAGCTCTTCCGTAACACTATTGCAGTTTCGTTGCTCTTTTTTATTCTGGTAGTGCTGCAGCTGGCCACTGACACTAATCGGTACCGATACGATATCTATCCTAATACCTACCTGCAATCGGCCCCGTGCTGCAGCACGGACGATCAGCCAGCGCCGGTCCCCAGACTCAGCCCCTCCGTCAGCCCCCTCTACCTCCCACCGCCAGCCAGCGCCGGTCACCGGCGGGCCCCGCGCCCAGTCCCAGCCCTCCGTCATCCCTCCGCCTCCCGCTGCCGCGCGGAGCCCCGACACCCGGCGACCGACACCCAGCAGCGTAAAAACGACACTGCATGCATAACGAGTCTCGGCTGCCCGGGCGACGCGTGGCCCGGACGGGTGACTAACCTGGCCGCAGTGAGGTCGCGCAGCTCCAGTTGACACCGGAGCTGGTCCAGCTCGAGCAGCAGCATGTCGCGGCTCGCCGGACACCCACTCCAGCTCGGCGGACAGCTCGGCGATCCGCCGGCTCTGCTGCGCGACCAGCGCATCGCGCCCGTCCATGGCGCCCCCTACCACAGGGTGACACGGAGGTCAGGTCAGGTCAGGCAGGTTTGTTCACAACGCCGCCCGTCCATGGTTGCCCCCTGTCACAGGGTCACACAATGTCAGGTCAGACAGGTTGGTCACATCCACACCCGTCCATGGCGCCCCTGACACAGGGTCACCCGAGTCAGGTCAGGCAGGTTTGGGTCACATCACACCCGTCCATGGCGCCCGACACAGGGTGACACGAGGTCAGGTCAGGTCAGGTCAGGTCAGGTCAGGTCAGGTCAGGCAGGTTGGGTCACAACGCGCCGTCCATGGCGCCCCCCTGTCACAGGGTCAACAAGGTCAGGTCAGACAGGTTGGGTCACATCACACCCGTCCATGGCGCCCCTGACACAGGGTCACACGAGGTCAGGTCAGGCAGGTTGGGTCACATCGCGTCGGTCCATGGGCGCCTTCTGACACAGGGAATTGGAACAAGGTCAGATCAGGTCAGGCAGGGTCACATCGCGCCCCCTGCCACAGGGTCGCCCCCCCCCCCCCCGATAACCTTTACAGCATTACGGTCACAGGACCCACGTTTAGAACGGCTCCTGCTCGCATTCGCTCGTCTGCGCATGCGGCCCTACCGGGCCCCGGACCCCCCCCCCCGGGCCCCCGGACGCCCCCCCCCCCCCGGGCCCCCGACGGCCCCCCCCCGGGCCCCCGACCATCGCTGGAAAGTTACGATCGATAGTGAAAAATACCCTCCCAGCGACGTCAATCAAGCCGGCTGCACCGCCCGCCCCTTGTTCAAGACCGTAACACTACCTACAGCGAGTGTACGGAAGTGTGACACCTTCTCCGGTAATCCCCGCATATTTACCTGCGAGCCATAACATGTAAATGCTAGTGAAACCTGTGATAACACAAAACAGAGGCCAGAAAAGGAAGTTATCAATGTAGCACTGTTCAGCAACTTTATGAGGGGAAAATTTACAAATGAAATGATAGGTAGAGGAAGTGAACATAACAGCAAACATGTCATGTGTCCATGCTATTGGCAGTGTTTTTGGTGAGTTAGTGCATTTGTTATTGGTACTTCCACACCACCAATAGCATGCAAAGTTTTCAAGCATTTCTGATTTGTATCAACATCACAGTTGTTTACACTACAGGCTACAACACTGCACACATGACATCCTCCATTCTAGTGATCTCAGTGGTCTGTTATCATTATGTATCCTTTTCTGTCAGCTCTGACTGAAATCATCAGAACCCAAACATATCACATCTGTTTCCCCATTATCAGATGTCCCATAATAACAGTGGCAGTAATGCATGAGACCAAATGAACAAAGATCTATGAGAACTCAACCTTAACAATGGCCCAGTGTAAGGCCTAAAATTAAAATAAGAAATGTTTCATATGGTCTATGGCCATCATTACAACAGTTTTCATGCAATAAATAAATACAAAATCATTTCAGCTAAGCGTGGTTAACAGGTGACAATGAATTGGCACCACTTCTTTCCAACATTTTTCTCTCAACATATCTTTTGCCCTTCCTCAAGCGGAACAACCTTCTTCACAACTATGTGTATACTCCATCTTAAAGTTCCTCATTCCTAACCTTTCAACACTACATGCAACTGTATTTCACTCGGTTTTAGAGTATTTTGTTCCATTCTGGAACTTTCTGAAGCTATGGTTAGTTGTCATCAGCTGAATCTGGAATAATATGCTAAAGGCACTTGCTGGGTGTGCAAGAAACAATTGGAATAACATTATCAAACCTAACCTAACCTTTACAGCAATTACGGTCGCAGGGACCCCCGTTTAGACACTCCACTTGCATTCGCTTGCTGCACTGCACACTTGCCGGGGGCTGTTGCCCCCGGACCATCTCATAGACAGGTTAGGTTAGGTGGCATAAATAAGTTGTCTGAACTACAAAAGGTTGGGAATTGGAATGAGGGCCAAAAAGTTGGACCTGAGCCTGAGGTAGAAAGGTTGCTCCTTGTAGTAAGTTGTTATGGGGAGTTTAAGTTGTAAATGAGTATTTAAAAGGTGGCAAAAGTAGTATTCCCTGTTAACAACGCCCACATCTACCAAGTCTTCATCTTGGAACTCACCACAACCAGGAGATGGAGTGGCCACACGTTTATACAGCCTTGGGCCACACCAACACACCTTGCAGTTTGGAGACAAACGATCGTGTTTATGAATGCGATTTCCGAAAAATAAATTTACATTAAGGAAGCCAGGCTGAAAAAGAAATATGCCTATTATCGAGCATTCGAAAACATGAAGTAGGAAACT
>JAXIVJ010002147.1:0-5000 GCA_036785665.1 Chirona hameri | reverse complement strand
AGATTGGTTCTTTGGTCTTCTACATTGATACTGACAAGCAGGTGATATAATGACCTGACCCTTGCTTCAAATGAGACATAATTAGATATTGCTGGTTTGGTGCCATGTTGCTATTTATTGCTATTGTAGTAGTCAACAACTAACTCTGCTTAAGGCTCATGACATACATTTCTATGTGTTTAGCTAGCTCACTTATGTAATGACCATAATGATCCATCATTCATCAGTTCAGCCATCAGCCCATCCATTCATCAGTTCAGCCCATCAGTATCATCAGTTCAGCCCAATCAGCCATCAGCCCATCAGTTTCTATTTAATTTATATAATTGTATTGATTTTCTTAAGACTCTCATGCATGTTGATCTGCTGGAAAGGACAGCATTGCTTTTTCATCTAGTTTATGAATTTTGGGGTTTAATCCAGGGTATCCCAAATAGATTCCACATTTTGTAATGCACTCTTATGTAGCAAATTTTAGTATCCTGCAAACTTTGTCACCTTTCTATGTTGTCCTATGTAATTTCACAGATGGCACACCTGATCCAATTTTCAAGTCATTTCTGTGATAAAGCCAGTAATTCTCCATGGCCAGGGTAAAAGGGAGATCTCCTCTACCAGAGAATTGGTAAGAGAGACACATAAAGGAGGAGGGAGGAGGAGGGGGGGGGGGGGGGCGGAATCCCCCTCAAGTGCATGTAAATATCAGATGTCCTCAAAGGGGCACGTGTAAGTTGGATTCCAAAGCATATAGCTAACAAGCTGCTGAGCTGAATGCTGTTTCTTTTTACCTAATGCTGTTAAGTTCCTGGCCCTGTGTTCTGTTTGGCTGAAAGCTGCAAGTCACTCAGCAATTTAACTTTATTCATATATTGTGATCACATAAGTAATAAATATAGTGACATTTTTCGTGTAGCAGGATGGTCATGTCCCTGCATTACAGTGGCCTTTCAGGCCCTTGGTACAATAACTTCTAGATCTAGAGTTGAACAGGTGAGTCACACTGTGCGTCGTGCATGCTATGCTGGAATATCATATCCTTTTCATTGCTTTTACCCAACTTGCTGGTCACAAATGCACCCAGTACATTGTGTGGATAATTGCGGTACCTGTCATAGTGCTGGGATAATTGCTGACCTGTTCATATGTGTGGATAATTGCTGACCTGTTCATATGAGTGGATAATTGCTGACCTGTTCCATATGTGGGATAATTGCTGACCTGTTCAAATGTGTGGATAATTGCTGACGCTGTTCTATGGTGAGAATAATTGCTACCTGCTCATATGTGTTGAATAATTGCTGACCTGTACAATATGTGGATAATTGCTGACCTGTTCATATGTGTGGATAATTGCTGACCTTGTTCATATGTGTGGATAATTACTGACCTGTTCATATGTGTGGATAATTGCTGACCTGTTCATATGTGTGGATAATTAGCTGACCGTTCATATGTGTGGATAATTGCTGACTCTGTTCAATATGTGTGGATAATTGCTGACCTGTTCAATGTGTGGAATTGCTGACCTGGTCATATGTGTGGATAATTGCTGATCTGTTCATATGTGTGATAATTGCTGAACCTGTTCATATGTGTGGATAATTGCTGACCTGTTCATATGTGTGGATAATTGCTGACATGTTCATATGTGTGGATAATTGCTGACCTGTTCATATGTGTGGATAATTGCTGACCTGTTCATATTGTGTGGATTAATTGCTGACCTGTTCATATGTGTGGATAATTGCTGGACCTGCGCGATGTCTCGCTTCAGTAGATTGTAGTCAGCAGAAATGCGCCGCTGCCGGTACCAGCGCAATGGCTCCATGGTCACCGACACGCGGGCAATTAAATGTGAGTAAAGTTTCCGTATATGGTTATTGAAAAACTAACAATCAAACCGCAACTTTGAAAAACGTTATGGAATAAATGTCGATGCTTACATGAGAATTGGATGATGTTTCACTGGTCGCTGAAACACTTTTACTTGAACACTCCTAACTCCCTATGTTGCTTTTCCTACAGGATGTACAATCCTGCTACCTAGTGTTTATCAAGTCGAGGGAGATATTTCACGGATGACCATTTTGTGAGGTCAATCTTTCGTGAAATAATTCCCCAGTAGTAAGACACAAAGCTAAAAATGTCCTCTTCTGTTTATACTTGATAATACAACTGTCAAACAACTATGTTGTGTTGCAGGAGATGACAACTGCTACTACTCAGGCCATGTGCGCGGTAGTGATAGTTCTTCTGGTCGCAGTGTCTACCTGCGAAGGTATTAGGTGAGTACCAGGCGCCGAAACTGGGGGGGCAAATTTGCTCAAATCTGGCCTTGTAATAAAGAGTGATCGATGGTGTACCTACTGTATCATATTTCATATGAGTGAAGGCTTGAACCAAGAATGGGTGAAAAGGGGGATGGGAAAAAGCCTTGTGTGCACTTATTATCTCCAAAATACGTGATTGCAATATGGATCCAATTTTGTTTCGTCCTCGTCCCCAAATCAAATAACTGTACCTGAATTGGTTTACCGATTCGATCCTGTTGATTTGCAGCGGTTTTGGTGTTGACGGGAGTCAGACGATGTTCGTGTCGTCTGGGGTCCCAATGGCGACACTACCTCACAGAGAAGACGATCTCGTGCAAACCGTAACCTGCGGTGTGTCGGACCGGTCCTGAGCACCGGGCCAGCAGTAGTAAGCGGCGCCAATCAGGGGCATCAGGGTGAGTGTTGCACACGGGGTCAGCAGTATAGCGGCACATCGGGTGGAGTGCTGCACCGGGGTCAGTAGTATAGCGGCACATCAGGGCAAACTATCAGGGTGAGGTGAGTGCTGCCCCCGGGTACAGCAGTATAGCGGCACCACCAGGGCACATCAGGGTGAGGTGAGTGCATGCACGGCTGCCCAGGATCCAGAACCACGGCCGGTTACCGGCAGCACCGGCCCAGCGCGGCGCTGCCGTTATGTTGTCTGTCTGCCCGTGACGGTGGGTATGTATTGAGAATGTCGTGTGTACCTAGTCTCGTGGGTATGCTATTGAGAATGGTCGTGTGTACTAGTCTCGTGGGTATGCTATTGAGAATGTCGTGTATACCTAGTCTCGTGGAGTCTATGCGTCCTATTTGAGAATGTCTTACCTTCTCGTGGTGTGTTATCCTAGTGCGTGGTAAGTCTATTGAGAATGTCGTGTAGTACTAGTCTCGGTGGGTATGCTATTGAGAATGTCGTGTGACCTAGTCTCGTGGGTATGTCTATTGAGAATGTCGTGTGTACCTAGTCTCGTGGGGATGCTATTGAGAAATGTCTGTGTACTAGTCTCGTGGGTATGCTATTGAGAATGATCGTGTATACCTAGTCCTCGTGGGTATGCTATTGAGATGTCGTGTGGACCTAGTCTCGTGGAGTTATCGTGGTATGCTATTGAGAATGTCGTGTATACCTAGTCCATCGTGGGTATGCTATTGAGAATGTCGTTGTATACCTAGTCCTCGTGGGTATGCTATTGATAATGTCCGTGTATACATAGTCTCGTGGGTATGCTATTGAGAATGTCGTGTGTACCTAGTCTCGTGGGTAGTGGCTATTGAGAATGTCGTGTGATACCTAGTCTCGTGGGTATGCTATTGAGAATGGCGTGTGTACCTAGTCTCGTGGGTATGCTATTGAGAATGTCGTGTATACCTAGTCCTCGTGGGGTATAGTTATTGAGAATGTCGAGTATACCTAGTCTCGTGGGTATGCTTTGTGAGAAGTCGTGTGTACTAGTCTCGTGGTGTATGCTATGAGAATGTCGTGTATACCTAGTCTCGTGGGTATGTATTGTAATGTCCGTAGAGTACCTAGTCTCGTGGGTATGCAATTGAGAATGTCGTGTGTACCTTGTCTAGTGGGTATGTTATTAGAGAATGTCGTGTAACTAGTCTCGTGGGTAATTTATTGAGAATGTCGTGTGTACCTAGTCTCGTGGGTATGTTATTGAGACTGTCGTGTCGTACCTAGTCCTCGTGGGTATGCTATTGAGACTGTCTGTGTATTACCTAGTCTCGCGGGTATGTATGAGAAATGTCGTAATATACCTAGTCTGCGGGGTATGTTATTGAGATACTTGCGTGTGTACCTAGTCTCGGGGTATGTTATTGAGAACTGTCGGTGTCACCTAGTCTCGGTGGGTATGTATTGAGAATGTCGTGTATGCCTAGTCTCGTGGGTTGTTATGAGGATGTCGTGTGTAACTAGTCTCGTGGGTATTGCTATTGATAATGTCGTGTGTACCTAGTCTCGTGGGTATGTCTATTGATAATGTCGATGGATACCTAGCCTCATCGTGGGTATGTCTATTGAGAATGTGTGTGCACCTAGTCTCGTGGGTATGTAGAGAACTCGTAGTGAGTACCTAGTCTCGTGGTATGTTATGAGAATGTCGTGGTACCTAGTCCTCGTGGGTATGCTATTGAGAATGGTGTGTCTAGTGTGGGTGTATGTGGTAGTCTCGGGTATGCTATTGAGAATGTCGTGTGTACCTAGTCCCGTGGTATGTTATTGAGAATCGTGATATACCTAGTCTCGTGGGTATGTTATTGAGAATGTCCGTGTAGTACCTAGTCTCGTGGGTATGTTATTGAGGATGTCTTTGTGTACCTAGTCTCGCGGGTATGTTATTGAGAATGTCGTGTGTACTAGTCCCGTGGGTATGTTATTGAGAATGTCGTGTATACCCTAGTCTCGTGGGTATTGTTATTGAGAATGTCGTGTGTACCTAGTCCTCCGTGGGTATGTTATTGAGACGTCGTGTGTAACCTAGTCTCGTGGGTATCGTTATTGAGACGTCGTGTACACATACCGTCTCGTGGGTCTGTTATTGTAGAATGGCGTGTATACCTAGTCTCGTAGGGTATGTTATGAGAATGTCGTGTGTATCTAGTCTCGTGGGTTATGTTATTGAGAATCGTGTATACTAGTTCGTGGGTACGTTATTGAGACTCTCGTTTTACTAC
>JAXIVJ010002146.1:112500-116863 GCA_036785665.1 Chirona hameri | reverse complement strand
TTATCCGTGGGCGTATCGGTCGACAAATCACCGGGCGATTCGACGACACCTGTCAGTGATTCCGTCGACAAATCGGACAAATCGGACGACTGATCGCCCACCGCACCTGTCTTCACAGTCCGCCAGCGGGTGGTGGCGACAAGCTTTAGGCATGGGACGGGCACGAGGCGGTGATGGCGTCAGCGGCGGCGGCGGCGGTGGAGAGCTTCGGCCGGCGGTGGCGGCGGTGGCGGCGGTGGCGGCGGCGGCGGAGCGTGCCAGGCAGGGGTGTGGGCGGCGTGCCCCGTGACAGGACTGGCCGGCCTCGGCCGGTCTCTGACCCTGGACGGGGCGGGCCACGCCGCACACCCCACACCGCCGCTCCGCCGCCGGCGGCCAGGCTGCAGCAGCAGCAGAGGGCTGCAGCAGAGCTGGAGAAGCTCCGGCCGGGCAGCTCCCGAGCTGGGTCTGTCCGCACCACGCCGCGAGACAGGGAATAGACGTGGTCTGCAGTGAATAGACGTCGAGCTCTCCATAAATATTTGTATGAAGGCCATGAAAGCCATTGTGAATGCGAGTTGTAAGCTTCTATGCCATAACCTTTTACGCGCTAACTACCTAGAATCCGTCCAAATGTCGCTCGTTAACTGAGACAGCTGCATGTCACTACCCTCCGTTTGAGGCTTGGTCTCTCACAGCTCGGCAGCTGTACCGGCAGCGGCTGCCGCCGTCTCCCGGCGGAACTAGCTCCTGTATTCGCGTGACGCCCCCCCCCCCCCCCCTCCTATCGTCGATCACGTCCAATCACAACACACGGGGAGCCCAATCATAACATGCAGGGAACGCGGCAAAAACAGCCGAGATATGCCCGGCCGACTGGCACGACGCGCCAACACTGTCGGGCCGGAGGAATCACAGCCGCAAGAAAACACCTCCCGTGTTCTGGAGACCGGGGACGCTCCTGCAGGGCCTTGGAGACCCCGATGATCCGGGGTTATGCGGGTCAAAACACCTCCCGTGTTCTGGAGACCGGGGACGCTCCTGCAGGGCCTTGGAGACCCCGATGATCCGGGGTTATGTGGGTCAAAACACCTCCCGTGTTCTGGAGACCGGGGACGCTCCTGCAGGGCCTTGGAGACCCCGATGATCCGGGGTTATGCGGGTCAAAACACCTCCCGTGTTCTGGAGACCGGGGACGCTCCTGCAGGGCCTTGGAGACCCCGATGATCCGGGGTTATGTGGGTCAAAACACCTCCCATGTTCTGGAGACCGGGGACGCTCCTGCAGGGCCTTGGAGACCCCGATGATCCGGGGTTATGTGGGTCAAAACACCTCCCGTGTTCTGGAGACCGGGGACGCTCCTGCAGGGCCTTGGAGACCCCGATGATCCGGGGTTATGTGGGTCAAAACACCTCCCGTGTTCTGGAGACCGGGGACGCTCCTGCAGGGCCTTGGAGACCCCGATGATCCGGGGTTATGTGGGTCAAAACACCTCCCGTGTTCTGGAGACCGGGGACGCTCCTGCAGGGCCTTGGAGACCCCGATGATCCGGGGTTATGTGGGTCAAAACACCTCCCGTGTTCTGGAGACCGGGGACGCTCCTGCAGGGCCTTGGAGACCCCGATGATCCGGGGTTATGCGGGTCAATGCCTGCTGCTTGTTTGGTTAAGACGTATAGCCTCTCGGCCCAGAGTGACAGGCCAATAGCGATCGGTCGTCAGCGTGGCCCTCACAATCCACCTGCCGGGCCTTTCCTGGCCAGCCCTACAACAAGCCGCCAAGCCGCCCGCAGCGGCCACAGCCGCGATTAGATTCACCGCCAATGGAATTCAGACAGCTAACCGCTGATTCTGAACAGATGCGGATTACTAGTCAGCGGAGGGCAGGTGACGTAACTCGGTACAAAACAGGCGCCGTGATTGGAAAATTACGCCGATGTTTGTCCGCTGATTGCAGTGGCGTATTGGCGGTGTGAGCCGACCGCCAGGCGGTAGCACACGCACAGACGGCACGGCACGGCACGGCACGGCACGGCACGGCACGGCACGGCATGACACGGCACGGCACGGCACGGCACGACACGGCACGGCATAGCACGACACGGCATAGCACGGCACGGCCCGGCCCGGCACGGCACGGCACGGCACGGCACGGCACGGCACGGCACGGCACGGCACGGCACGGCACGGGAGAAGCAGACATAGCGTACAGATAGAAGCAGTCCATCGTTTGACTGCTGGTTACCGGATACAGCGTTCGTACAGATAGAAGCAGTCCATCGTCTGACTGCTGGTTACCGGATACAGCGTTCGTACAGATAGAAGCAGTCCATCGTCTGACTGCTGGTTACCGGATACAGCGTTCGTACGGATAGAAGCAGTCCATCGTCTGACTGTGGTTACCGGATACAGCGTGCGGGTGAAGACGCCACTTAGTATCACCACACCGCAGACAGAGAAAGCCAATTAGAATACAGCAATGATGATGATATCTGCGTTTATGTGATTACCCACTACCTTGGTCATTTGGAGCCCTTAAAACACATCAAAAACACATTAGAAAACTGTCATTAGAATATTGAACTCAATTTGTCAAAATATAACCAACCATGGACGTTAAGTGATGGCTCAGCTGTCATCTCCACCGCTACCGTTCCTGGTCAGGCGCAACAACAGCCGCCGGACATCAGCCTAGCGACACAGGTAAACGCAGACCCCAAGTCCGAGTGGGGCCTAGCGACACAGGTAAACGCAGACCCCAAGTCCGAGTGGAGCCTAGCGACACAGGTAAACGCAGACCCCAAGTCCGAGTGGAGCCTAGCGACACAGGTAAACGCAGACCCCAAGTCCGAGTGGGGCCTAGCGACACAGGTAAACGCAGACCCCAAGTCCGAGTGGAGCCTAGCGACACAGGTAAACGCAGACCCCAAGTCCGAGTGGAGCCTAGCGACACAGGTAAACGCAGACCCCAAGTCCGAGTGGGGACTAGCGACACAGGTAAACGCAGACCCAAGTCCGAGTGGGGCCTAGCGACACAGGTAAACGCAGACCCCAAGTCCGAGTGGGGACTAGCGACACAGGTAAACGCAGACCCCAAGTCCGAGTGGAGCCTAGCGACACAGGTAAACGCAGACCTCAAGTCCGAGTGGAGCCTAGCGACACAGGTAAACGCAGACCCCAAGTCCGAGTGGGGACTAGCGACACAGGTAAACGCAGACCCCAAGTCCGAGTGGGGACTAGCAACACAGGTAAACGCAGACCCCAAGTCCGAGTGGAGGCTAGCGACACAGGTAAACGCAGACCCCAAGTCCGAGTGGGTTGGGGACGTCCCCAGCCGGCCGGCCGGCGAGGCTTCACCAGCTGGCAGGAGGCCGGCCGGCGAGGCTTCACCAGCTGGCAGCTGGCCGGCCGGCGAGGCTTCACCAGCTGGCAGCCGGCCGGCCGGCGAGGCTTCACCAGCTGGCAGGAGGTCGGCCGGCGAGGCTTCACCAGCTGACAGCCGGCCGGCCGGCGAGGCTTCACCAGCTGGCAGGAGGTCGGCCGGCGAGGCTTCACCAGCTGGCAGGAGGTCGGCCGGCGAGGCTTCACCAGCTGGCAGCCGGCCGGCCGGCGAGGCTTCACCAGCTGGCAGGAGGTCGGCCGGCGAGGCTTCACCAGCTGGCAGCTGGCCGGCCGGCGAGGCTTCACCAGCTGGCAGGAGGTCGGCCGGCGAGGCTTCACCAGCTGGCAGCTGGCCGGCCGGCGAGGCTTCACCAGCTGGCAGGAGGTCGGCCGGCGAGGCTTCACCAGCTGGCAGCCGGCCGGCCGGCGAGGCTTCACCAGCTGGCAGGAGGCCGGCCGGCGAGGCTTCACCAGCTGGCAGCCGGCCGGCCGGCGAGGCTTCACCAGCTGGCAGGAGGTCGGCCGGCGAGGCTTCACCAGCTGGCAGCTGGCCGGCCGGCGAGGCTTCACCAGCTGGCAGGAGGTCGGCCGGCGAGGCTTCACCAGCTGGCAGCTGGCCGGCCGGCGAGGCTTCACCAGCTGGCAGGAGGTCGGCCGGCGAGGCTTCACCAGCTGGCAGCCGGCCGGCCGGCGAGGCTTCACCAGCTGGCAGGAGGTCGGCCGGCGAGGCTTCACCAGCTGGCAGGAGATAGCAGCGACAGGGCGGCAGCTACTCTGCACCGTGACGAGCACCGTGCCGCGGTGTGACGAACGACGCGTCCGGCACGTGGCGTCACGTGGCGTCACGAGGCATCACGTGGTGTCCGGAAGCGACCCGTCCGGCCGGAGGACACGAGGAGCCGCCTTTCCCGTGTCGCCGCTACGGGCGTCACCGCCGCCACATACACAGGTGGATAACCGTGGTCGGTGCAGCATTCAGCAATGCCCACCCCGACGTAACGCAG
>JAXIVJ010002146.1:52500-107500 GCA_036785665.1 Chirona hameri | reverse complement strand
CTCTGTACAAGCCGCGCCGGCTCGATCCAGAAAACACTGTCCAGCCGTGTCTCTGTAACATGCCGCGCCGACTCGATCCAGAAAACACTGCCCAGCCGTGTCTCTGTACAAGCCGCGCCGGCTCGATCCAGAAAACACTGCCCAGCCGTGTCTCTGTACAAGCCGCGCCGGCTCGATCCAGAAAACACTGTCCAGCCGTGTCTCTGTAACATGCCGCGCCGACTCGATCCAGAAAACACTGCCCAGCCGTGTCTCTGTACAAGCCGCGCCGGCTCGATCCAGAAAACACTGTCCAGCCGTGTCTCTGAACAAGCAGCGCCGACTCGATCCAGAAAACACTGCCCAGCCGTGTCTCTGTAACATGCCGCGCCGACTCGATCCAGAAAACACTGTCCAGCCGTGTCTCTGAACATGCCGCGCCGACTCGATCCAGAAAACACTGCCCAGCCGTGTCTCTGAACATGCCGCGCCGACTCGATCCAGAAAACATCCCGCCGGCGCGGCGCCGCCCTGCGCCGTGGGGCTTCAGTGCGGGACCGCCAGCCTGGCCCCTGGCCGGTGACGACACGCGATACGTCACGTCACGTAACGCCATATCGGCCGAGGGTGGCGCCGTGACGCCGCGAAATTCGAGAGCCGACGGCGACACCGGAGCTGGGGCTGTCCGACTATCGGAGGCGGGCCACCACACCGGGCCGCACGGTAAATACCGGCTCGATGGCGTACAGAGTAGATGGCGATGGCGTACAGGTTCGATGGCGTACAGAGGTATATACATAGGAGAGGTTGTGACTTGGTAGGAGAGGTGGTGTTTCAGTGAGAGCATATAGTTGTTTGCCTTAGTTGGTCTGAACAATGAGAAGAAACCATGCCATTACCATGTCAAGTCAAGACATGATGGCATTGACTGAACATGTCATTGACGCGGTTAGCCATCCTTTACAAACATGTAATGTTTCGCCTGGCTGAGCTGTCCTGCCACAGTCAGTGAGCAGAGCGGGGCCGTGATGAACGGACGCTCTGTTGGCACAGGTGTCGGCTGTTTAAACAGCAGCACATCCCCAGCAGACAGGTGTCTCCCGTGACCAGTGAACCGACACCGGGACCGCGATGGGTGGAGGGAGGAGAAAAACCACATCACCACTGAGGTGGAAGTGGTGATGATGGTTAGATACATGCTAGAGCTAACCCGTTCGCTCCGCTGGACGATTGTATACACTATGCAGGTAAAGTGGTGGTACTACCCGTGGCACACCCGTCGTAGAGCTAATTACCTATTTCCCGTCAAGGGATCACCGCCCCACCAACTCCGGTGCGTCGGTGACTTGGTTCCCATCTCCCACATATGTCCTATGCATAGCTAGCTGTCATCTCCGGGATGGAGGTATCCGCACCAATTCAGCACGTGAATTAACTGGAACTTTTAAACTGAATAAACTGAGCGGATAGACAGACAGACGCTTATCAAATAGTAATGTATGTATACATAGTTGTTTTAGTCACTAACCTATGTTGGTACAGCCTTCTAAATATCTTTCAGCAACGTTTTCCACTAAGTCACAATATTAAGATATAAAAGAATCCAACAAAAGGAAGTTTATCCACAAACATCCAGCTTCCGTCACTGGTTTCACCTCTGCCGAGCACGCGCCAGTATCAGCGGAAGTGTGATCTCCGCCCCGCCACCTGTCCTGTGATCTCCGCCACCTGTCCGTCAGTCTGCAGACGGGCAGCACTAAACCCTGTCCAGCGGCATCACCGACCTGTCACTGACCTGTCACCGACATGTCACTGACCTGTCACTGACCTGTCACTGATATGTCACTGACCTGTCACCGACCTGTCACTGACCTGTCACTGGCCTGTCACTGACCTGTCATTGGCCTGTCAATGACCTGCCACTGACCTGTCACTGACCTGTCAATGACATGTCACTGGCCTGTCACTGACCTGTCACTGACCTGTCACTGACCTGTCACTACACATCAGGACCCCTCAGGACAATAATCGGCCGGCCGGGCTAGCGAGCATACGAGTCCGGTCGGCCGGCGAGTACACGGCCGTGCCGACTCCCCGCTCCATCTCTCGGCCGGCCGGGCGGGCTGGCGAGCATCTGAGTCCGGTCGGCCGGCGAGTACACGGCCGTGCCGACTCCCCGCTCCATCTCTCGGCCGTCGGTCGCAGGCCGGCCGGACGCCGGGACGAGCACAGCCCGGGCAAAAACGGACCTCCTCACGCCGATTTGCCGCACCACGTCCGCCGTTCAACACCAGCAAAGAATGGCGTTCCCATGTGAACCCCGTCACGGTGGCCGGCCGCCTGCCTCCCGCCGGCGCGGCGGCGGCGGCGGCAGGCTCTCTCCCCGCTCTCCGATACAGAGACTGCACTGACGGCGGCAGTAACCTGTCAGTGACCGGCACACATGACCGACCACTTTCCGGCAACACAATGAACGCTCGCATTCAGAAGTACTCGTTCGGAAGCACAGAGGGAGTACACACCTGGGACCGGCTGTTTCACTTGCCATCTGTTTCAGAGCTAGCCCACGAACGTTAAGTGAAGCGAATTGATTGCTTAGACTGCATGTCATCAAGCATGACTTACGCCGACGCTTCACACTCAAATCACCACACATGTTGTCATGATCGTCACGATGTGCGACTTCGTTCCAACGCACAAACATAACCGTCCGTCACGTCCGTCATAACCGTCCGTCACACGTCACAACTTAGCGCAACAGCCATGACGCACACTGCCCTGCACAACAGGCGACACCACCAGAGCACCCACTGTGCACCACAAGATACAACAGTGGGGCTTCCACTGTGAAGACCAGACCCCGACACACAGCGCCAGACACACACAGCGCCGGACACACCTCCCTAGCTGCGGTCTCGTCACGGATTTCGGCGCGCCAGGTCCGCGAGGCAGGCGGGCGGATATCCAGCGTGTCCGGGCAGCGGCAGCGGCGGTCGGCCGGGCGGAGAGGAGAGGAGAGGAGCGGCCCGTTAGCCGGTGCAGCGGCTCAGCAGCGGAGGAGGGCGGTGCGGCGGAGGAGGCGGAGGAGGCGGAGGAGGCGGAGGAGGCGGAGGAGGCGGAGGAGACGGTGCGGCGGTGCGGCGGAGGAGGCGGAGGAGGCGGAGGAGACGGTGCGGCGGTGCGGCGGAGGAGGCGGTGCGGCGGAGGAGGCGGAGGAGGCGGAGGAGGCGGAGGAGGCGGAGGAGGCGGAGGAGGCGGAGGAGGCGGAGGAGGCGGAGGAGACGGAGGAGGCGGAGGAGGCGGAGGAGGCGGAGGAGGCGGAGGAGGCGGAGGAGACGGTGCGGCGGTGCGGCGGTGCGGCGGAGGAGGCGGAGGAGGCAGAGGAGACGGTGCGGCGGTGCGGCGGTGCGGCGGTGCGGCGGAGGAGGCGGTGCGGCGGAGGAGGCGGAGGAGGCGGAGGAGGCGGAGGAGGCGGAGGAGGCGGAGGAGGCGGAGGAGGCGGAGGAGGCGGAGGAGACGGTGCGGCGGTGCGGCGGTGCGGCGGTGCGGCGGTGCGGCGGTGCGGCGGTGCGGCGGTGCGGCGGAGGATGCGGAGGATGCGGAGGAGACGGTGCGGCGGTGCGGCGGTGCGGCGGAGGAGGCGGAGGAGGCGGAGGAGACGGTGCGGCGGTGCGGCGGTGCGGCGGTGCTGCGGTGCGGCGGTGCGGCGGAGGATGCGGAGGAGGCGGAGGAGACGGTGCGGCGGTGCGGCGGTGCGGCGGAGGAGGCGGAGGAGGCGGAGGAGACGGTGCGGCGGTGCGGCGGTGCGGCGGTGCGGCGGTGCGGCGGTGCGGCGGTGCGGCGGTGCGGCGGAGGAGGCGGAGGAGGCGGAGGAGGCGGAGGAGACGGTGCGGCGGTGCGGCGGTGCGGCGGAGGAGGCGGTGCGGCGGAGGAGGCGGTGCGGCGGAGGAGGCGGTGCGGCGGTGCGGCGGAGGAGGCGGTGCGGTGGAGCGCTGGACGCTGACGACCCCCGGCCCGGCCCTGGTCCGTCGCCGCCGCCGCCGCTGCCGTCACGGCTGGCCGCCCGCCGCCGGTTGTGGTGGCCGCCTGCAGAGCTCACGGCCGCCCACCGCCGGGTGGAGAGAGTTGGCAGTCTCGACAGCCGCCCGGCAACGGACAGGGAGACTACAGTTGTGCAACGGACAGGGAGACTACAGCCCGGCAACGGACAGGGAGACTACAACTGGGCAACGGACAGGGAGACTACAGCTGGGCAACGGACAGGAGACTACAGCTGGGCAACGGACAGGGAGACTACAGCTGGGCAACGGACAGGGAGACTACAGCTGGGCAACGGACAGGGGGACTACAGCTGGGCAACGGACAGGGGGACTACAGCTGTGCAACGGACAGGGGGACTACACCCCAGCAACGGACAGGGAGACTACAGCTGGGCAACGGACAGGGGGACTACAGCCCAGCAACGGACAGGGAGACTACAGCTGGGCAACGGACAGGGATACTACAGCTGGGCAACGGGCAGGGAGACTACAGCTGGGCAACGGGCAGGGAGACTACAGCTGGGCAACGGACAGGGAGACTACAGCTGGGCAACGGACAGGGGGACTACAGCCCAGAAACGGGCAGAGAGACTACAGCTGGGCAACGGACAGGGAGACTACAACCCGGCAACGGACATGGAGACTACAGCTGGGCAACGGGCAGGGAGACTACAGCTGGGCAACGGACATGGAGACTACAGATGGGCAACGGAGATTGAGACTACAGCTGGGCGACGGACAGGGAGACTACAGCTGGGCAACGGACAGGGAGACTACAGCTGGGCAACGGACAGGGAGACTACAGCTGGGCAACAGACAGGGAGAATACAGATGGGCAACGGACAGGGGGACTACAGCTGGGCAACAGACAGGGAGACTACAGCTGGGCGACGGACAGGGAGACTACAGCTGGGCAACGAACAGGGAGACTACAGCTGGGCAACGGACAGGGAGACTACAGCTGGGCAACGGACAGGGAGACTACAGCTGGGCAACGGACAGGGAGACTACAGCTGGGCAACCGACAGGGAGACTACAGCTGGGCAACGGACAGGGAGACTACAGCTGGGCAACGGACAGGGGGACTACAGCCCAGCAACGGACAGGGAGACTACAGTCCGGCAACGGACATGAAGACTACAGCTGGGCAACGGACAGGGAGACTACAGCTGGGCAACGGAGAGGGAGGCTACAGCCCGGCAACGGACAGGGAAACTACAGCTGGGCAACGGACAGGGGGACTACAACTGGGCAACGGACAGGGGGACTACAGCCCAGAAACGGACAGGGAGACTACAGCTGGGCAACGGACAGGGAGACTACAGCTGGGCAACGGACAGGGAGACTACAGCTGGGCAACGGACAGGAGACTACAGCTGGGCAACGGACAGGGAGACTACAGCTGGGCAACGGACAGGGAGACTACAGCTGGGCAACGGACAGGGGGACTACAGCTGGACAACGGACAGGGAGACTACAGCTGTGCAACGGACAGGGAGACTACAGCTGGGCAACGGACAGGGAGACTACAGCTGGGCAACGGACAGGGAGACTACAGCTGGGCAACGGACAGGGAGACTACAGATGTGCAACCGACAGGGAGACTACAGCTGGGCAACGGACAGGGGGACTACAGCTGGGCAACGGACAGGGAGACTACAGCTGGGCGACGGACAGGGAGACTACAGCTGGGCAACGGACAGGGAGACTACAGCTGGGCAACGGACAGGGAGACTACAGCTGGGCAACGGACAGGGAGTCTACAGCTGGGCAACGGACAGGGAGACTACAGCTGGGCAACGGACAGGGAGTCTACAGCTGGGCAACGGACAGGGAGACTACAGCTGGGCAACGGACAGGGAGACTACATCTGGGCAACGGACAGGGAGACTACAGCTGGGCAACGGACAGGGGGACTACAGCCCAGCAACGGACAGGGGGGCTACAGCCCAGCAACGGACAGGGAGACTACAGTCCGGCAACGGACATGAAGACTACAGCTGGGCAACGGACAGGGAGACTACAGCCCGGCAACGGACAGGGAAACTACAGCTGGGCAACGGACAGGGGGACTACAACTGGGCAACGGACAGGGGGACTACAGCTGGGCAACGGGCAGGAAGACTACAGCTGGGCAACGGACAGGGAGACTACAGTCCGGCAACGGACAGGGAGACTACAGTCCGGCAACGGACAGGGAGACTACAGCCCAGCAACGGACAGGGAGACTACAGTCCGGCAACGGACAGGGAGACTACAGCTGGGCAACGGACAGGGAGTCTACAGTCCGGCAAATCAACAACCGACCATCGAACCGAGAGACTCAATAGCTATCGACCACCGGGAATAAGGAATCAACATTCAACAGTCACCGACTACCTGGCATAGAAACTGAACAAGAATAAACAACCACCAACTCCTGGGCAGAGACTCAACAGCCGCCGCCGTCGGGCAAAAGACTCAACAGCTTCAACAGATTCAAGAGTCATCGACTCGGCTCTCCAAGCCTTAAAATGAATGCAGCACCATCCGCTGGATTCCGTCCGTTGCTTGAGATAACTCTGAACGAATAGCAATACAGACGCTGTGTTGACTCTGAACGAATATCAATACAGACGCTGTGTTGACTGCTCAGATGGATCAGCGACTGGGGGCCACACTTCATTCACTCTGCAACTGGATGTTTCAGTTGTCACCTGGTGCAGCGCAGCTGGGGAATATAGCACCCACGCTGCCGCCGCTACGGCCTCCAGCAAGGCGACAATGACCAAACATGGACTGCTGGCAGGCCGGTAAACGTGAACCCTGCCGAAAACTCCCTACACGATGACACTCCCTACACTCACACTCACACTCACACTCACACTCACACTCACACTCACACTCACACTCACACTCACACTCACACTCACACTCACACTCACACTCACACTCACACTACACAAACCTACACCTTCCCACAAATAACTGTTTCGTGTGTGCTGTTTCTCATGTATCTGTATGAATGTTGTGGTATTGAGTTTCTTTAGGCGCAAATAACAGTTTTCAGTTTCAGTTTATTACGATAATCACCAACAGGTATAAATACCCACTTGACAGGTGAAGTCATAAGAGATCAAAACAATAAATAAGTAAACACAAATAAACACTTACTCTCGACGTACATATGCGATTACACTCTTTTTTAACTTGGCGGCACTGTGCAGCCACACATCGATGTCACGATTCGCGTCAAGAAAGTCACTGCAACCCTTCGAAATTCGACAGAACAGTCCGTATTTTACCGTATTTACTCGGGCATACGGAGTATTGAACAAAATCCTGGTGCGAAGCTGCCGGGTTGGCACAGCCAGCGGAAGTTGAGACAGCAGGAGGAATGGTGAGTCGAGGGCGGCGGAGTCGGTCGTGTGTTGGCGGTGAGTCTGTCATGTATCACTGTCTACCTTCTCTTTGGGGCTTAGGGAGGGGCGCCGAAACTGCTACGATTACACGGCGTTTACCTTCTCCGGAGACGAGGAGGCGGAGATGCCGCCCAGGCTGCTGAGCCGACGGATCAGGCCGGGCCGCACCATGGCCGCCAGCGTCAGCATGCTGAACTTGGGCGCCGTCAGGCCGCTCAACGGACCGCCGTCCGTCGGACTGTCCGGCAGCATGGACGCACCACTGCTGCCCCGTCACTGATCACCAGTCGCGTCACTAATCACCAGTCACCAGCGGACATCATGTCACCGGTCACCGCCGGTCACCGCCGGTCACTGCGACACAGCAGGACGTCACCTCTCCGCCGGTCGCCGCCGCCGCCGGCACAACACTGACTACCGCGCCTCGTCTCACCGCCACGCGCCTGACCGCGCACACTCCGGCGGCGCCCGGGGCCGGCGCCCGCGTCACGCTGTCCCGGAGGCGGTCCTCACTGAACTGAGCTGACAACGATCCAGCCGGCGACACCGACGCGCCACGATACGCTACGAGACTGCAGCACGACCCGACACGACCCCACCCGACACGAGCACGACCCGACACGACCCCACCCGACACGAGCGCGACACCAGACCCGACACGATCGCGACAGAACCGCGACCCGGAGCGTGACACGTCTGCCGGCGGCGCCGCCCGCATGCCGTATGACAGGCGATCCGCCGCCGCCGCCGCCGCCGCCGCTGCTGTCGGCGGCCGGTGGGCGGTCTCTCCCGTCCGGTGCGAGTCGCACGTGCCGTCCGCCCCCTGCCGGCCGGCGTCACGGCGGAGGAGGATACACGGCGCCGGACCGGCTCACGGACCGGCTCGCGGACCGGCTCGCGGACCGGCTCACGGACTGGCTCACGGACCGGCTCACGGACCGGCTCACGGACCGGCTCACGGACCGGCTCACGGACCGGCTCACAGTCCGGTTAACCACAACAGTTTATATAATACCGTGACCAGCCGATAGAAACAGGCTGAAGCGGCCGACAGAAACAACAGCAACGGTGTGACCAGCCGATAACAGCGGAGTGAAAAGGTGTGACCAACCGACAGAAACAACCTGAAGCGATGTGAAGTTAGCAACAGAAACAAAACTGAAACGGTGTGACCAGCCGATAGCAGCAGAGTGAAAAGGTGTGACCAACCGAAAACAACCTGAAGCGATGTGCAGTTAGCTGACTGGGACAGTGGGAAGGCTATACAGAAACTAAAGCGGTGTGTGTGTGGGGGTGTGTTTTAGAGATGTAGGGCGCCGAAACTCCACTGAAGCGGAGTGACCGGTCGACAGAAACACGCTGAAGCGGTGTTTAGTTTACACACTGCAGCGGTGTGAGGCTTCTAACGGTGACCCGGCGGTGTCGTGTTTGCAAGGGAGGAGAGTCCAGTCACGGGTCACTGGCGGCTTAGAGCGCCGAAGCGTGTCATGAGAGCGGCAGTGCGAAGAGATGGCTCGAGTCTTCTGGCTCGGGCCGCATAAAAGCAGTCGGTAACGTAGTAAAACACAACCCGTCGAAAGACTGAATCATCTTCATGCTTTAACCCTGATTACCATATGCCGGGGTATGTTTCCAACATTAGCACGTGTTTTTGGTATCAATCAGCTTTCGGCCCGCTGAAATTTACAGCAGGAAGCAATGTGGTATCACTTTTCGGCCCTAGGGCATTTCAGCGATACCAGACGTAAGCCAGACGTATATTTATAAATTCCTCAATGCTTTCATTGACGTTTGAATCCATATAGAATCCCAAATATTCTTGAAAAAATGCCATAAATCATAAATATTTTCAACGAACAGGTTTACCTAAAAACGGCAAATGGTAAAATAAACATTCGGGCGCTATATTGTCCACGGAATATCGGTCTCCTGTTGATTTTAACCCTCGGCGCTGAAAGCGCCTCGTGTAAAAAAATCAACAGGTAAACCTCGATTCCGCGGAAAATATGATACCGCCCTCATGCATTATTGTATAATCACCGGAACATCATAGGTCTGGATTAGATCAGCCCCATCGAAACGTATCGCACTACCGCCTTTGATAACGCATTGGCCAGCCGCCCCAGCCGGATGCTCCGTGTACCGTTTCACGGCAGGTGCTGACGGTGTTACTGACGGTGTTGCTGACGGTGATAGCCACACACGCAGCGTCGCAGTCACCGCGGAGACTGCGCCTCTACACAGCACAGGAACACCAACAGGGCGGCACCGACTGCAGTCTCCGTCTCCTTCACAGTGACAGCTACACGTCTCCCATTTTATCACCCGTGTGTCTGTATGTTTAAAGGATTCAACATGAGTCATCTAAGAACCTGCGATTCTAAATTCAAAGCACGCGCATTGGTGGTCCATAAAAAGGTGAAACGCTTCTTAGTTTTCCTCGCAACTCCCGCATATACATGCACCACCATGACAGGACGATGTGTTTATGGTGGTGGCGTTCACAGACACGCCCCCAAGTTCTCAGTCTCGTAAATAGTGTCTGCCGGTCTCGCAAGGGTCGGGGAGGGGGACAAACACCGACTGACCGCGGCCGCAGGGAAGGCACTCCCTCGATATCCCGGTCCCACCCCGGGGATCCCACGCCCACACTGAGTCGAGACGCGCCCCGGCGCGCCCGTAGCGGAGCTCGGACAGTGGAGCTCGGACAGCGGAGCTCGGACAGCGGAGCTCGGACAGCGGAGCTCGGACAGCGGAGCTCGGACAGTGGAGCTCGGACAGCGGAGCTCGTACAGCGGAGCTCGGACAGCGGAGCTCGGACAGTGGAGCTCGGACAGTGGAGCTCGGACAGTGGAGCTCGGACAGCGGAGCTCGTACAGCGGAGCTCATGCAGCTTAGCTCGGACAGCTGAGCTCGGACAGCGGAGCTCGTACAGCGGAGCTCAGGCAGCGGAGCTCGGACAGCGGAGCTCGTACAGCGGAGCTCGTACAGCGGAGCTCATGCAGCTTAGCTCGGACAGCTGAGCTCGGACAGCGGAGCTCGTACAGCGGAGCTCGTACAGCGGAGCTCATTCAGCTTAGCTCGGACAGCTGAGCTCGGACAGCGGAGCTCGTACAGCGGAGCTCGTACAGCGGAGCTCGTACAGCGGAGCTCGTACAGCGGAGCTCGTACAGCGGAGCTCGTACAGCGGAGCTCAGGCAGCGGAGCTCGGACAGCTGAGCTCGTACAGCGGAGCTCAGGCAGCGGAGCTCGTACAGCGGAGCTCAGGCAGCGGAGCTCAGGCAGCGGAGCTCGGACAGCGGAGCTCGGACAGTGGAGCTCGGACAGCGGAGCTCAGGCAGCGGAGCTCGGGCAGCGGAGCTCGGACAGCGGAGCTCGGACAGCTGAGCTCGTACAGCGGAGCTCGTACAGCGGAGCTCAGGCAGCGGAGCTCGTACAGCGGAGCTCAGGCAGCGGAGCTCAGGCAGCGGAGCTCGGACAGCGGAGCTCGGACAGTGGAGCTCGGACAGCGGAGCTCAGGCAGCGGAGCTCGGACAGCTGCGCTTTAACAGTTGAGCTTCGGCAGCCAGGCCGCCACCGTCATGGTGTGAAGCTTCAGAGCCACGCAACCGGTACGGTTATATAGCGCCCATCAAACCATCACCGCTCAGCGACGGCTACCAAGGCGCCATTGACGACAGACAGCTGCATTGGCGTCACCGTAGAGCCACAGCCACACGAATCGCCAGATTGATTATTGGGGCTTTAGGGCGCGCCGACAGCGGAGCCCAAACGGTCCACAGCCGGGGTTGTCGCTACTAGAGACGTCAGTGACCGTACCCTGCCGCTACCTAACCGGAAGTCCGGGACGGCGCGCGCCGTCACGATGTCACGGCGTCACGGACCGACACGGGCGTCCGGCCGTGAGGCGGCGGGGCACGTGCCGCCACCGTGACGTCACGTGTTGAGCGGTAGCCGGAGAGCCTCTCAGGTCACGACCAACACGGTAGCATGCGGGATCTTCTGGGTAAGACTGCCTACATTGCGACACACAGGGGGAGGCGTGCACTGTCACAAAATGCCAATCACTGCCAAATGTGTAGTCTGTTCTTCATGAGCGGTAGGTTCTCATCAATGTTAATTGACGTGGAAACCGACACTCACACTTTATGGATGCGTTTCTAAATATATAAATTATGATACTAATGTGCTATGGAGTTCGTCGTGTTTCGAGCGGATATCCGATTCCACCCATTGATTCCATCTGTCCATCAGTAATGGAGCCTATGCAGACTTGACGCAGTATGTCCCATTATGTCATGTCACAGCATAGCTAATCTCGCAGGAGCGGGGTCATCATTTGGAATCACGGACTCCAGACAGGAAGTCCTGGAATGCCATACACGAGCCATAGAAGCCGCCGTCCGACAACGCCCGGACCGGGATAAATACTCCCGTGTTTGATCTGCAGACGCAGCGTCTGGACGCCCACGTACCACCCGAGACGCCGCACACAGCTGACTGCAACACTACACCGGGCAGTAACGCTCTCCGCTCTCCGTTACGATCTGCCGTAGATCCCACACAAAGACTGGCACTGAGCAGCACAGACGCCGCTCTACAGACGCCGCTCTGCAGACGCCGCTATACAGACGCCGCTATACAGACGCCGCTCTACAGACGCCGCTCTACAGACGCCGCTCTGCAGACGCCGCTCTGCAGACGCCGCTCTACAGACGCCGCTCTGCAGACGCCGTCCGTTCCAACACCGCAGGCGCAAGGCTTCAAAAGGACTCATCTGTCCCACAAGCAAGGGTGTGCTGACCCCAGGTTGGGATATACGGTGTCGTTGCTGCCCAGGATGCTGTTGATCATCTCAATGACGAGTCTGCCCATGATGCTGTTGATCATCTCCATGACGAGTGCTCATAAAGAACGAGCTTGAGGAAGACTACAGCATTGCCCACACCAATAAATATCGGTCTTTGGTAAAGGCTGTTGTCCAGAATTATGAGCATGAAACGTCAAATGTATCCCATTCGAATTAGGTACATTGTCATGCCCTGGGCCATCGCTGCCTGAGTACTGTGCGCAGGCACTGCAGCAATTCACGTCCCCTGCCAACACATGTCAGCAGCGGTCCTGGCAACACTGCAGTCGGTAAGCCGGCAGCAACAGCGGCAGCGGCGGCGGCTCCCGGCACAGCGAGCCGCCACAGCTGGTCGGCGGTCAGCCGGCGGCGGCGTGACGGCGCCTGGCGACAGCGCGTGGGCGGTGGCAGCGGCGGCCGGACAGGACCGGTGCTGCCATCTCTGGAGGGGCCGGCGAACCAGCGCGATGTCGCCAGCCGCCGCACGGTGGCTTTAGCGCTGTTCCAGGGGACGAAGCGGGACAAGCAGGACGGAGCGGGACGAAGCGGGACAAGCGGGACGGAGCGGGACGGAGAGATGAGCAGGGGCGATCTGGGCCGCGGGCCGAGATGATGACCGGATAGCAGCGGAGTAATGCAGGGATGACCGGATAGCAGCGGAGTAATCCAGGGATGACCGGATAGCAGCGGAGTAATCCAGGGATGACCGGATAGCAGCGGAGTAATGCAGGGATGACCGGATAGCAGCGGAGTAATGCAGGGATGACCGGATAGCAGCGGAGTAATGCAGGGATGACCGGATAGCAGCGGAGTAATGCAGGGATGACCGGATAGCAGCGGAGTAATCCAGGGATGACCGGATAGCAGCGGAGTAATGCAGGGATGACCGGATAGCAGCGGAGTAATGCAGGGATGACCGGATAGCAGCGGAGTAATCCAGGGATGACCGGACAGGGAGCTGGCACACAGCACGGCAGCACAACGCGGCCGCGGTCATGGCATGCCAGGCACGCACAGTAGGAGCGGGCGGAGAGGAGGCCACGGGGCCGGCGGCGGCTACCAAAGCACCGCTCGCCGCGCCGGTCGGTCAGATGGCGGTCAGCTGTAGAATCATGACTGGACGCTGCCGATGGAGGTCACGACAGCAACCGCACGCCGTGGGGTGAATGGACCACCGGTTACGAACCAGCTGAAGCGACCTCCACAACCCGCCCAGTCGCCGATGCAAGGCTACAGCGGACCCGACTGACTTGATGAAGGCCGGGGCGGGGCGGTAGGGAGCACTTGCCACTAAAGGCATCGCATCAGCGGGAAATATGCCATTTTCGGGCGGCATGACTACCGAGGTCATCATTTGATCGTAGACCGCCATCAGACATAAGACGTAAGAGTGGACAGCGTAATTATCGCGTTGCCTACGGCGACTGGACTCATTAGTTAGCTGACCTCATCAACGGAGCGACACTGCACGCCGGGATCACGTCAGATGGGAGAACGGTATGGGTAATCAAGTACTTAATGACTAGGGTGCCGGGCATAGCGCTCCAACTCCGGTGGTTGGGCGAAGCGAGACAGGGAAGGCAAGACCGAGACGGTCCAGTCAGATCAGGCAGGCGACGCAGGATAGGTCAGGTCCCGTCAGGCCAGGTCAAGTCAGGTCAAGTCAAGCCAGTTTAGGCCAGCTCAGGCACCAGGTGGTCAAGTCAGTACACGTCAGCTCAGGTCGTCAGGTCCGATCAGGACAAGTCAAGTCAGGTCACGTCGGCCAGGTCGGTCAGGCGAGGTCAGTTCAGGCCAGGCGGGGTCAGGTAACACCAGGTCAGATCAATCCATGCCGGGCCAGGTCAGGTATCATAAGTCGCCGCCGCCGCCTCGCCGTCGTCGCTGGCAACAAACGGGCGACCCGGCGGGCGGCCCGGCGGGCGGCCCGGCGGGCGGCCCGGCGGGGTGTCCGTTTCTCCCCTCACCCCAGCAGCGGCGGCAGACAGAGACAGACAGAGATACGGCACCCGAGAGCGGAGTCTGCCAGTGTCGAGAGGTCACACCAGCTGCAGCGCCTCTCACTGCCACCGTCAACAACACCACCACACCGGAGAAACATCGACCAAATCGGGCTAGGCAAGTTAAAAATATTCCAAATAGCTGTCACAGATACACTTGAGGGTATTTTTAACGACAGTTTGGAGACCGCAGATTTGAGGGTTTTTTTTTTGGGGGGGGGGGGCGGATATTGTGGGGCCCGGATGTTAGTGTCGAGGGAAGGAGATGTGCCGAGCAGCGGCGGCGGGGCGGCGAAGATGTGCCGTCAGCCGGCGGCTCTGATCCTATCTCCCCAGAGGCGCCTCTCCGCTGATGGACGGTCGAGGTCGGCAGAACAGGGCACAACAGAACAGAACAGAACACACCAGCAGACAGAATACAGCCGCAGTACAACACCGGGAACGGCGCACAGCGCCGTCCCAGTTGTCCAGATTCACGGTAACTGATGGGTCCGGACAGAGTCGTCCAGACTCACAGCCACCGACACCACCAGTCAGCCGGCCACACCATACCGGCCACACTCTGACACCCAGAGAGAGCAGCAGGTCGGCTCTCACCCCACCAAGGCCACCAGAGCGGCCCGACACGCAGCCGCAGCCGCGGAGATCAGATACAGCGGACCCCGGCTCCGCCCCCCACACACTAACTAACTGATCGCCACGAGCCACGCCGACTCCGTATCTGGCCGGGCCTGTCTCCGCTTCCTGAACAAATCCACCATCGCACACACGCACAGCTAGTTGGAGAACTGGTCACAACCAGTAAGGCGTCGTAGTTGGCGATGAACGAGCGAGCGCGGAGGAAATGTATGGTCAATTTCAACTCGATCGGGAGAGTAGTTTGATATTTTAAAAAGGTGCGTACGTGCTAACGTGCAGAGGCACCCCATCCCTGACTTGTGGGAAACTGGCGCTGAGAGGTCCCTAACCACACACTAAATGTGAACACAATCGACTCAGCCGTTCCTGAGATATAGAATAGGGGTGCGCTCGTGCGCACGTGCAGAGGCATCCCATCCCCGACTTGTGGGAATGAGGGGTCCCTAACCACACACCAAATTTGAACACAATCAGCCCAGCCGTTGCGGAGTTTTTGCGATAAAACACTTGTCAATACTCCTCACGCGGCACGCGCCACGCGCAGTGGTAATCACCCACGTGAGCCCGCACTGGTCTCAAACAGGGTAGGTTGGATGGGGCTGCTCAGCAAAGAAGCCCGCTTGCCAATCGGACGTGCGGTTGCAGAGATATTAGCTTCTCAAAAGCGTCGCCACGGGTCGGGTCGGGTCGGGTCGGGTCGGGTCGGGTCGGGTCGGGCCGGCCGCCGCTCATATTCAGATTTGTCCCGTATATCATTCAGGGAAGGACGAGCGAGCGCTTCGCGCTCGCTCGTCCTTCCCTGCATAAGGGTGCGCGGGGGGAGGGCGTTTCGACGCCCCCTCCCCCCTCTAACTCGGCTTTTATGGGACGTAGACAAAAACCAAAGACACCGTTCGAAAGCTCGTCAGAATGCCTTTTGAAACTAATCCAGGCATTTTTTCCTCAGGTCAATATTGAGGTAACCAGAGGTCATCAAGGGTCAGATTTTCAAGTTTTAGGACTTCGCTCCAGAAATTCCCAGATAGCACAGGAATTATGATAGATAGGAACAAACGAAAAGGCAATGGAAAACTCTTGAAAAATGCAATCTGCAAAGTGTCCTCAGATTTGAGCTCAGGTGAATAGTTTAGGCTCCAGAGCTCATCAAATGTCAAAAAGGCTATTTTTTAGCAAAACAGTTTTCCCACCAACGTGTTTGTCTTCGCCAACGTGTTTGTCTCGTCAAGGTGCTTCGTATCATATGCATGATGACCAGGTTAGGTAAACTTAAAAATTTAGCCTAAGGTCAAGGTCAAGTGGTGACCCAATTAGGTCATGTTGCACAGTAGGAGACGTACCTCGACGAGACAAACACATTGGTGCCAGTTCCACTTCTCTATCTTGATTTTGTCGAAAGTTATTGGCAAACAAGTATTGGTGACCTCGGGTGACCTCATCTGACCCTGTAGGGGGTCACTGAACACAAATTGAACCTAGAACTTCAAGAATGGCCTATGATAACATGATACAGAAGGAATTGGGCTGATATAATTCGTATCCTCAGAATAGGAAGCATTTGATTATTTCCCCATTCACTTATAATAGAGGTCACGAAATTGACCCGACCTTAGGTCACCGATATTAAAAATCCGAGATATAGGTATTGTAGGTACTATTGCTCTTATGAAATACTGTAAGTACGAAATCGATCGGCCAAAAACCATGGCTGTGGTGCGACCGGAAACATTTTTGGAGGTAGGGTCACGTGACCTGGTCTGGTGATCTGACCTGAGATGACCAGAGGTATTTTTTTTACATAATGTGCGCAATTGATACCCGAACAGCTGTGCCAAAAACTGCGCGCAGAAAATCCTCCAAAAACCTTAGGGGCGTCTAACCCCCCCCCCCCCCCCCCCCCCCTGCACGGCGCGGGTTAAAGGGAAATAATGACTTTCCCACAAAAATGGAGTTAGCACTTGAAATCGACAGACGAGGCCAAAATATGACTTAAATTCATCGCATTTTGCATATAAAAATTCCTTCTGAGAGATATTGGCAGTTTCCTACCGATAAGCGTTCCACACTTTTAACGAACAGTACTTGCAAGCAGTGTTGGATTTTGCATTGTTTGACCTGGTCCCGGAGAGTAAAAAGCCATAGGTGGAGAGTAAAATTGTATTGACAGGCAAGTTAAGATTTTCATTTTTGTTTTAATTATTTTACTTGGAAAGTAAAAAATCCTGATTTGTAATAGATATTAAATCCTTATGAGGAAAATTGAATTATATTTTAACTACAATGTCGGTGAGATCAGGTGAAAAGAGGGCAAATTTCCTCAACAAATATGAAGAGAGCAAACTTATTTGGACCCAAAAAGTCCAGAAAATGGCCCAAATTCCAAGGCTGCGCAAGTTACTTTTCGGTTTCCATCAAACTCCGGGCTTTTCCCGTAATGCTTTTTTACGCATGGTGTGGAAAATATATTTTGCGGTCTGCTTGTTGTGAGTATATGCCCACCCATCCTTTACAATTAACAAACAATATAAAAACTGGCAATTCAATCGAAAGCTCATCGATGCACAAAGTCAAAGTCAAAGTCATGTATTAAGATACATCCACGTTGTGGCTTTTACGTATCCAGTCAGAGTACATGTGTAGTGATATCTAAATACAAAGGCACAGTGCAAACACGATAAAAAAAGCAATACGATCGCGGTCAATAAAAGAGAACACATTGTACATGGTAGGCCTGTCATCGCACGGTATGAGGCTTAACCACCAACCATAAGAAAATTGAAGCGGTCAATGCAGGTCACATGCTATCCACATATCGGAAACCGCAACCCCGACTGCGGGTGTTCACCTTAGACCTTAGAGATGTCAGTGTTCCAGGTTTTCGCCGCTCTAAATGCAAACGCACGCTGGCTGCTCGACAGCTTACACAACGGCAGTTCCAGCGCTCCTGCCGCAGCAGCTCGGGACTCGCGTAGCGATACATGGGCTCGCCGGACAAACATGGCCCTGATGGCGGGAGGACACTGCTCGGCGTTAAGCGCTCTGTGCACCTGGATGCGGTCGTGCTGGCGCACCATCTCATCGACTCTCTGCCAGCCAAGCGATACCAGGGCAGGTGTCACATGCTCAAAACGACGCACTCCCGTCACCAGCCTGGCCGCGAAGTTGAGTCTTTTGCACTCGGTGCAAGTGACACTGGGCGGCTCCTCCCCAAACGGATAAGACAGTATTGGATATGGGGAAATACATGGGCGTGGATGAGGAGTTTGCACGACGACGGCGACCTATTTAGTGTCGGCGATTTGTTTCGAAGTGCCCATTCAACAACGTTGAACAGATTGATACAAAAGCGTGTGTGTCGCTTTCCAATAGTGGAGGGAAAATGCCAATCATTAATTTTCCCAAACTTCCAACTTCGAATTAGGGAATAATTGTATTTTATTCTTAAATTTAGATCACATAATTGTAATACCATAACGGTAGCCAAAGAAATTGTTGCTAACAAAATCAAAAAGTAATCGTTTCCCTTTAACTAGTTAGAGCGGGTTGCCGGCCGGGATTCAGACAAAAATTAAATGATGGTGAGATATTAACGCGTCACACACAGGAGATACACAGGAGAGGTGTTAGTGGTTGGTACGCACCAGTCACATGCCCTGACATCCACTGGCGCGGCTGATGACATTCACACACCACGTGCTTCAACTGGCGTCTCGGTCAAAAAGAAGACACCATCCCTCACAAGGCAGTGTTTGAATAATAACATACCAAACGATTTAACAGTTCACTCGACTAAAAATAAAGTAAACAAGCCTTCGTTAAATGTATGTTTTGACACACTAAGAAGCCGGTGGATGTTTCGTTCAAGATACCGAGCATAGACAATGGGATTACCAACTAAGTAAGTAATCCAAAACTCGTCTCTCCGGACTCCAGAGCGGTATTGTTATACCGCCCGGATAGTAATGGTGGCAATGGCTGCCTGCCAACCAGCGTCAAACGGGATCGGCAATGCCCGGTGTCCAACGGATGCCTCCGCCCACCCGGCCGGGGAGAGGAAGGAAATGGAGAAGAGGAGAGGATCGAGAACATGGCGCACAAGCGGGCAGAAAATGCAGCGAGACTGGGAAAGCAATACAATAAGGATGAAGGCTGGTAATTGCGTGAGCCCGAAGACACGATAATAGACCAGGTTACAGATGAGGGTGCAATCAACAGAGGCACGGACGTTGGAAGAGAAGGGGAAAACGGTGAGCCGAGTGCTCGTGAGAGTCGTCAGGGAGGGCAGATGAGATAATGTGAGAAAGGGTCCCCCCCCTTCTCACATCGAGAGGCAACTGTGGCGAAAGGGGCAAGAGGCAACTGTGGGAGGATCGAGAGGAAGGCAAGAGAGGAAGGGGAGTACTGGGAGGGTCATAAGGGGAGAGAGAGAGCGAGAGAGAGCGAGGGAGAGAGAGAGGGGGGTGGGAGAGCGAGAGAGAGAGAGAGCCGGACACCCTCACCCCGCCGTCCACGTCTGACCACAGACGACGTGACGATCGGGGGCGGGTTTTTCGTGACGCGGCGGCGCGGCGGGCGGCAGTTTTTGGTCCCGGCCGCTGAGCGTCACGCATGCCCAGCGCGCAGCCTAGGCGGCCATCCGGTCCGTCGGTCCGTCCGTCTGCCCGTCGGTTGCACGAGGCTAACAAACGATTCGTGTCGCTCCGGCGCGGTGCCCCGGGCAGTGATCGGTCGGTCGGTCGGTCGGGCGGACGCCCAGCAGGGAGGCGGTTTCCCTTTCGGCCGCTGCGCCGCTGCGCCGCTGCGCCGCTGCGCCGCTGCGCCGCCGCCGCCGCCCTCGGTATAGACTGGTCACCGCAGGGCCAGTCTGTCACGACCACACAGAGCGAAGGCTTAGAAAAGCCAGTTGCGCAACACAGTAGCCACGAGTATGGTACGATGTCATGTTTAAATATACAGTATTATTTGCACTAGCTGCCGTGTAAAGCGTCCTGATCTTATCAAACTTTGTTTTGTGATCCTCGTTGCAATTGGAGAGCCGCAGTGCTGCTTGAATGAATGGTTATATGGTTGAAATGGTTGGTTGTAATGAATGGTTGTGTAATCTTCCACCACCAGGGCGGCGCAGTTGTCGCTAATGTATTGAGATAGGGCAAACTTCTCGTGTTCCGCGCCGCTCTTGTTTAGGGAGTTGGAGAAAACGAACAGCATCGTTTTTCTAGGTCCTCAGTGCAAAGGAAAATCATAGGGCAGTTTTGCTCCTTGGAAATTGACATCAATATGACACCTTAATGGATAGTATGAATGTGACATGTTAACGTTCCCGAGAGGAAGCAGACCTGCACGACAGTTCGTACCCACAGTGTACAGGACGCCGACCTTGCCTTCCGCCGCCTCTCGCGGAGCCGGACACTCCTCGGGGGAAGGCTGTGTTTACTAAACACTGGTGACAGCCGCCAGCCGCCGCTGACCGCCGCTGTCCACACCCGCCACACCCACCACACCTGTCACACTGGCCACACTGGCCACACCCGTCACACCCGTCACTCCCGCCACACCTGCCACATCCGACACACCAGCCACACCCGTCACACCCGTCACACCCGTCACACCCGCCACACCCGCCACACCCGCCACACCCGCCACACCCGCCACACCCGCCACACCCATCACACCCGTCACACCAGTCACACGGGCCATGTGAAAACCACATAACCCGCTGCGGTCAGCGCCTTTCGGGTCACTCGGTGAGCGGCGGTGGCAACATTGGAGAACGGCACGGACCACCGGCCGACACGTTTCCACACGGTGCCGCCACCAGGCCGGGGTGTGACGGCAGCTGCAGGGCAGTACCGCTCGCCACAACACCATGTCGCTCACACCACACACTGCGTCAGCGTGGCACCGCGCCCCCAATCACCATCTGAACAGCACCCAGCCAGCCCCCACCGGAATATTCGACAGTCAATCGCATAGGCGTCGTCACGTGGGGGAGGGGGGGGGGGGGGGGGGAGGGGGGACAACTTGCCACCCAAACTCCGACTCGTTTCCCCCGGAGATCGAGATCAAGATCAGAAGTGATTTTATGGTCGTACAAATGAGGAAATTGGTATTTTACCAAAATGAACTGTCATTATGGGGTAAAATGTTCCCTGTCCCTTGTAAAATCGTGTTTGTATATAATTAGTTAACGTCTGCCAGACTGAGTTGCCCCGTTCCTAAAAATCCTGGGGACGCCAATGCCCAATCGCTATACCCAATCCCCAGCAGCGACCAGGCCACCGCTTCCATCGCGTCCCGCCGGCATTCCACCTATCCTGGCGCCGGCCGCCGCCACCGCAGCCATTCCCCAGCAGCGACCAGGCCACCGCTTCCATCGTGTCCCGCCGGCATTCCACCTATCCTGGCGCCGGCCGCCGCCACCGCAGCCATTCCCCAGCAGCGACCAGGCCACCGCTTCCATCGCGTCCCGCCGGCATTCCACCTATCCTGGCGCCGGCCGCCGCCACCGCAGCCATTCCCCAGCAGCGACCAGGCCACCGCTTCCATCGCGTCCCGCCGGCATTCCACCTATCCTGGCGCCGGCCGGCGCCACCGCAGCCATTCCCCAGCAGCGACCAGGCCACCGCTTCCATCGCGTCCCGCCGGCATTCCACCTATCCTGGCGCCGGCCGCCGCCACCGCAGCCATTCCCCAGCAGCGACCAGGCCACCGCTTCCATCGCGTCCCGCCGGCATTCCACCTATCCTGGCGCCGGCCGCCGCCACCGCAGCCATTCCCCAGCAGCGACCAGGCCACCGCTTCCATCGCGTCCCGCCGGCATTCCACCTATCCCGGCGCCGTCCGCCGCCATCGCAGCCATTCCCCAGCAGCGACCAGGCCACCGCTTCCATCGCGTCCCACCGGCATTCCACCTATCCCGGCGCCGGCCGCCGCCACCGCAGGCATTCATAAACAAATGACAGCCGACGACCGCAGGCGATGGCGAGTCGTCATTCAGCGAGTCATTCCGGGTCATTGGCGGCTGATAACTGCTCCGCCGCCGCTCCTGTCCCCGTAGGTGGCGTATCAGTGACAGGCCAGACACGTGTCGTGCTATCTCCGAGGCGATCCTCCGCCGCCTCCGCCGCCTCCGCCGCCGCCGCCGCCGCCGCCGCCGGGCGGACATACTCGCTTACGGGGGCACGCCGACCCAGTGGCGGCTTCAGGGCGGCGGCGGCAGAGCAGCGCGTGCGGTGATCTGTCAAGGCCAGCGTCGCGTCGCCGCGATCGGTCATGGGCGGACGACAGCCGGAATCCACTTACAGCGCGGTCAGACCACGAGAGCATGTCCGAACTGAGGCGACCTCCCGGCGTGGACGGAACCGAAATACACACACAAACTCACTCACCAGTGCCGAGATACACACATATGAGTGTCGAGGTACACACATATGAGTGTCGAGGTACACACATATGAGCGTCGAGGTACACACATACGAGTGTCGAGGTACACACATATGAGTGTCGAGGTACACACATACGAGTGTCGAGGTACACACATACGAGTGTCGAGGTACACACATACGAGTGTCGAGGTACACACATACGAGTGTCGAGGTACACACATACGAGTGTCGAGGTACACACATACGAGTGTCGAGGTACACATATGAGCGTCGAGGTACACACATCAGAGGAGCCAGCCGCTGTGTGTTTTCTCAGAGTCGTTCGTCAGACCTCAGAGTCGTTACTGGAGTCGTTCTCAGTCATTACTGGAGTCATGCTCCCTGATGCGGAGACCGTAACGAGACACGATCTCCCGCCGAGCTGACCGGTTTCCCACCGGTACCATCAACCGGCTATTTCCCTTAGCGGGTCACTATCCAACGGACAACACGCTGTAACGGCCGGTTCATACAATCAAACGTGAAGGTAATGGGATTCGGAACAGAGACGTGCTGAGTTCAGGCAGACGAGTTTCCGGCGAGGTGATCTCCGAGGAGTTCTGGGAGGTGAGCATCGGCGTGATCCACGAGGTCATGCAATCAGCAGTCAGGAGCATGGCTCGACCGGGATCCCGCGTGGGTCGCCCGAGCTCTGACCACTCGTTCATCGCGCCTCCTCTCAGAAAGGTTCACCAGCTTTCCTTTCCAACTGTTATCAGAAGACGGCCGCCTCACTTCAGTGAGACTCGTGTCAGTCTTGTGGGTGAGACTCGTGTCAGCCATGTGGGGTGTATATCTGGTGTCCGGTGTTATGTCCGGTGTGTATATCTGGTGCCCGATGTTGCCAAGGCGGTAGGTTAGTGTCGGAAATCACCAAGAGCGTCAGTAAAGTGGGCGCTGATGGTCAATTGGTCGGTAGTAGTGTCTGGCACTGTAGGGAGCAGCGAGTCCGTGGCACCACCACCACAGCAGCAGCAGCAGCAGCAGCAGCAGCAGTACCCGGTACCATCGCTTGCCTTCCCGTCGTGCTGCCTGAGGACTGATGAGTCAGGCAGCCGGTCCGCCCGAGGCCCGCCGTTCACCGCTAAGACCCGCTGTGGCCGCCAATAAAGCGATCCGCCGCCGCCGCCGCCGCCGCCGCCGCTGGCAGAAGCCAAGCCGCTCTCTGCATACGACTGCGAGACCGACCGACCACCGACCGACCGACCGACCACCGACCGGGCGAGACCCGCTACAGTGCCGGAAAGCCAACCTCCAGCGCGGTCAGGTCACAGGCCCAGCAGTCCAGCACAGGGCTAACCAACAGAGCAGCGGAGCCACGGAGCCACGGAGCCACGGAGCCACGGAGCCACGGAGCCACGGAGCAGCGGAGCCATGGAGCAGCGGAACCACGGAGCAGCGGAGCCACGGAGGCGGGGCAGCGAAGCCACTGAGACGGGGCAGTGGATGCGGAACAGGGGCAGCGGGCAGCGGGCAGCAGGCAGCGGGCAGCAGGCAGCGGGCAGCAGGCAGCGGGCATCAGGCAGCGGGCAGCAGGCAGCGGGCAGCAGGCAGAGGGCAGCGGGCAGCGGGCAGCGGAGCAGCAGCGGCGAAGCAGCGGTCGGACAACAGGCAGGCAGCGAATCGGCGGTGCGCCGCTATCGGTCCGGGGACAAGCGAGACAAGCGAGACAAGCGAGACAAGCGAGACAAGCGAGACAAGCGAGACAAGCGAGACAAGCGACGCGACCGGAGCCGATGCAGCGCCGTCAATGGAGCCGCTGGCTCCAGGAGAAGAGAACTCTGAGGAGAACTTCCGCACTCAGTCATAAGCGAGGTCACCGGACGACAGCCCGTCCGGACGGATCACGGGTCACCGGTCACCGGGTCACCGGACGACAGCGCCGTCCGGCTGCGACCGATAAAACATGTCAACTGCAGGCAGACGACGACCATTTGATAGCATGACTGCTGCACATTGCATCAGTCGTTTCTCATCGGAGACATTTCACGGAAATTTAATTCCTTGTCCGGCCGAAGTTAGAGCCAGTATTTCAGCGACATCAAGCCACAAAGTCAATAAATACTCGCCGCGAGGACGACGTTCAAATAATCAAAGATATTTATCAAACCAAACATTCCGACCGAGCTGCCCGGCAAGCTACGCTAAGAAAACCACCAGTTAATAACAGCTCGCACCAGTGGCACTAGCTAGCACCAGCTAGCACCAGTGGCACACCGGCGGTTGCCTGCCAGCAGTGCAGCGGCCTGGGTTATCGCCTCAGCCCTCCGTGCCGTGCCGTGCCGTGCCGTGCCGTGCCGTGCCGTGCCGTCCCGTGCCGTCCCGTGCCGTCCCGTGCCGTGCCGTCCCGTGCCGTCCCGTGCCGTGCCGTCCCGTGCCGTCCCGTGTCGTCCCGTGTCGTGTCGTGTCATGTCATGTCATGCCGTGCCGTGAGTGCCTTGAGGCGGTCCGATCCCGACCCCTGGCCTTGTCAGTTGTGAGGGGCTGCCTACAAGACGGGAGTAACTTGAGTAAATTGCGCAATCGGACACAACCCTGATTCCGGCTATGCATTGCCCGGCATTTGCGACACATGAACTTTGCCATAATGCGAAAATAGTTAACTTATTAACATTCGTTCAATTGTTTTCGCAATGAAACATCAGGAGTGCTGAAACATTCGGAGCCTCACTTTGTGTTAGATTTAAGCATTCCCTGAAATGATTATGCACATCGAAGTGCAAACAAGGCTTCTTTGTATCTGTCTGTGTGTATCACCAAACAGGCGACGCCCAATCACAGGTGAAGTCATAGCAGTTAAAACATTCCTATCCCCTAAACACACAATAAATATTCACTTCCATTTCCATTTCCAGGTTAAAAAAGATGGGGGAAAGGAAGTCAATTCCAGACGAGAAGCGCCAACATCCGGATAAAACGAAACAATAGGAAGGATAAAACGAAAAGCCCGTCGCCAATGTCTGATCCATCCCTTTCGGTATTCTTAGAAACCTTTCCGCGAGTCTCGACTGAAAACAATAGAGACTCCGTCAAATGGTATGGATCGCATGCAAAACTGTGAGACGAGCCATGAAGAGAGACAACAGCTGGACGCCGCGGGAGAGACGGCTAATTCACATTCTCGCCAGAATGCTTTCTCCTGTCACCCGACATCTGGCACAGAAAGGTCATGACCTCGGCTCCGCACCGCAGGCGGGGAGAGAACCTTACCGGAACTCGAGCCGGCGAGGAGAGAACCTTATCAGAACTCGAGCCGGGCGGCGAGAGAACCTTATCAGAACTCGATCCGGGCGGGGAGAGAACCTTATCGGAACTCGAGCCGGGCGGCGAGAGAACCTTATCGGAACTCGAGCCGGGCGGGGAGAATCTTACCACAACTCGAGCCGGGCGGGGAGAATCTTACCGGAACTCGAGCCGGCGGGGAGAGAACCTTACCGGAACTCGAGCCGGGCGGGGAGAACCTTACCGGAACGCGAGCCGGGCGGGGAGAGAACCTCATCGGAACTCGAGCCGGGCGAGGAGAACCTTACCGGAACTCGAGCCGGGCGGGGAGAACCTTACCGAACTCCAGCCGGGCAGGGAGAGAACCTTACCGGAACGCGAGCCGGGCGGGGAGAGAACCTTATCGGAACGCGAGTCGCCAGAAAGTCTGAGGTCGGCCGCGCAGCGAAAGAGTGCCGATATAAACAATTTCCAGCCTCCTTCACACGCGAAATCAGGTGATGGCCGGGGGCTGTCATGTTTCGTCACACCACTAGATCGCCAAACGGTCGTTTGACACGCCACAATAGCGGCGTCAATAGCGCACCACCGCTGGAGTTCTGTTATGGCGGCGGCCAGGGCCGGTTTACTGAATAAGTTCCGGAATTACCGAACTCAGGCCGTCATTAGTCTCTCCCAATGAATAGAAACAGGCGAGATTACACAAACCCATACCGGCCGCGCGACGCCGATTGGCTGAGATTATTCGACCTGTGTCGAAACGGCCGCCCACTGCCCCCGCAGGCCGGCCTCCACGCCCCCTACTGGCCGATACCGACACAATCAACCATACCAGAACACCGCCTGATGTCCATCTATGTACGACATCATAATTCGTCTGCCTCCCGCCACCACCCGGCGCACATCTACGCACTGACCTCCACCGTCCCAGGATCCGTGCTCATCCCAGGAGATAGCCACCGAGTGTTCCGTGCTCATCCCAGGAGATAGCCACCGAGTGTTCCGTGCTCATCCCAGGAGATAGCCACCGAGTGTTCCGTGCTCATTCTACGAGACATCCGCCGAACGTTGCGTGCTCGTGTCTCCGAAGATAGCCGCCGGGCGGACGGCACGCGGCACGCGGCCGGCGCTCCTGACACACCGGACAGGCCGGCCGACACCGGACAGGCGGCAGCTCAGTCTGCAATCTGCATACGGAATGCACTGTTCGGCACGCTCAGCGCCGTCTCCGTCTGTCTGTGGAGGCGGTGAGCTGGGGCCGGCCCTCTGTCTGTCTGTGGAGGCGGTGAGCTGGGGCCGGCCCTCTGTCTGTCTGTCTGTGGAGGCGGTGAGCTGGGGCCGGGCCCCTGTCTGTCTGTGGAGGCGGTGAGCTGGGGCCGGCCCTCCGTCTGTCTGTGGAGGCGGTGAGCTGGGGCCGGCCCTCTCTCTGTCTGTGGAGGCGGTGAGCTGGGGCCGGCCCTCTGTCTGTCTGTGGAGGCGGTGAGCTGGGGCCGGCCCTCTGTCTGTCTGTGGAGGCGGTGAGCTGGAGCCGGCCCTCTGTCCGTCTGTCTGTGGAGGCGGTGAGCTGGGGCCGGCCCTCTGTCTGTCTGTCTGTGGAGGCGGTGAGCTGGGGCCGGCCCTCTGTCTGTCTGTGGAGGCGGTGAGCTGGGGCCGGCCCTCTGTCTGCCTGTGGAGGCGGTGAGCTGGGACCGGCCCTCTGTCTGTCTGTCTGTGGAGGCGGTGAGCTGGGGCCGGCCCTCTGTCAGTCTGTCTGCGGAGGCGGTGAGCTGGAGCCGGCCCTCTGTCGTTTGTCTGCGGAGGCGGTGAGCTGGGGCCGGCCCTCTGTCTGTCTGTGGAGGCGGTGAGCTGGGGCCGGCCCTCCGTCTGTCTGTGGAGCTGGACAGCCGGCCGGCGGGTTTTCTGAGCCGCTCTCTGACTGGTTGACCCAGCGCTGACTCTCAGAGCCCCTCTGAGCACACTGCTGCGCTGACCGCGGACAGAGCGCTGCTGACACCGCGGACATGACCGCGGACAGAGCGCTGCTGACACCGCGGACAGAGCGCTGCTGACACCGCGGACAGAGCGCTGCTGACACCGCGGACAGAGCGCTGCTGACACCGCGGACATGACCGCGGACAGAGCGCTGCTGACACCGCAGACAGAGCGCTACTGACACCGCGGACATGACCGCGGACAGAGCGCTGCTGACAGCGCGGACAGAGCGCTGCTGACAGCGCGGACAGAGCGCTGCTGACACCGCGGACATGACCGCGGACAGAGCGCTGCTGACAGCGCGGACAGAGCGCTGCTGACACCGCGGACAGAGCGCTGCTGACACCGCGGACATGACCGCGGACAGAGCGCTGCTGACACCGTCCGTCTGCAATAGATCAGACGTGGCCGGCCGTGCGAGGCTACTCCCCGTCCAGAAACGCAGCAGTGCGCGTGATGATGCGGATCTGAAGGGCAGTGATCGCCATCTCCTGACAGCCAGGCCACACAGTGGGTCTGGACCTATCAGTGGGTCGCGTGATGATGCGGATCTGAAGGGCAGTGATCGCCATCTCCTGACAGCCAGGCCACACAGTGGGTCTGGACCTATCAGTGGGTCGCGTGATGATGCGGATCTGAAGGGCAGTGATCGCCATCTCCTGACAGCCAGGCCACACAGTGGGTCTGGACCTATCAGTGGGTCGCGTGATGATGCGGATCTGAAGGGCAGTGATCGCCATCTCCTGACAGCCAGGCCACACAGTGGGTCTGGACCTATCAGTGGGTCGCGTGATGATGCGGATCTGAAGGGCAGTGATCGCCATCTCCTGACAGCCAGGCCACACAGCGGGTCTGGACCTATCAGTGGGTCGCGTGATGATGCGGATCTGAAGGGCAGTGATCGCCATATCCTGACAGCCAGGCCACACAGTGGGTCTGTCCCTATCAGTGGGTCGCGTGATGATGCGGATCTGAAGGGCAGTGATCGCCATCTCCTGACAGCCAGGCCACACAGTGGGTCTGGACCTATCAGTGGGTCGCGTGATGATGCGGATCTGAAGGGCAGTGATCGCCATCTCCTGACAGCCAGGCCACACAGTGGGTCTGTCCCTGTAGATAGTGGGTCGCGTGATGATGCGGATCTGAAGGGCAGTGATCGCCATCTCCTGACAGCCAGGCCACACAGTGGGTCTGTCCCTATCAGTGGGTCGCGTGATGATGCGGATCTGAAGGGCAGTGATCGCCATCTCCTGACAGCCAGGCCACACAGTGGGTCTGGACCTGTAGATAGTGGGTCGAGACCTCCAGACAGGTTCGCCGCTGGTTTCCCTCACTGTGGTTAATGGTGGGTACCATTTCACCGCCCAGATCGGCTTCCACCGCCAGGTATTTGACCTTTGTCATCAGCTCGGGGCACCGACTGTCGCGATGTCACCGAAAGCAGAGAACTTCACCACCAAAGGGATCAGAAAGATGGTAGATCATCTCACTGGTGTGATGATCCATCATGGCCATTTATGGCGAATTCGTCCCGGCGTTAATATGTCCTGTAATTTAACCCACGCACGGCCACGATGCACCAAACACGAACGGCCCGGGGGGGGGGGGTTGATTTCAGCCCCCCTCCCCCCTAAGATCTCGAAAAACACGAAACGTAGCGACAACCGGAAAACGGCTTTAGATAGCTCGATACAAGCTCTATAGAATTATATCGGTCTTGTGTTATGTCAGGCCAATATTGAGGTCACCAGAGGTCATCAAGGGTTAGATTTGCCAGTTTTAGGACTTCGCTCCAGAAACCCCCAGATATCACAGGAACTAACGGATAGCTAGGAACAAACGGGAAAAACCAATGGAATGCTCTTGAAAAATGCAATGGCCAAGGTGGCCTCAAATTTTAACTCAGGTCAACAGTTTAGGCTCAAAGGTCAAAAAGGTTATTTTTGGCAAAGCTGTTTTTCGGAAAACATTTTACCTAATAAAGATAGGCAATATTTGTTTACGCCATCGTGCTTTTCTCGTCAAGGCGCTTCGAATCATATTTATGTTGACCAGGTTAGGTCAACATAGAAATTTGACCCCAGGTCAAGGTCAAGGGGTGACCCAAGTAGGTAAAGTTGTATATTGAGACGTGTCTCGATGAGACAAACACATTAGTACCGGTTTCACTTCTCTATCTTCATTCATTCAGTTATATACACAAAAGTGATGGTGACCTCGGATGACCCCATCTGACCCTCTAGGGGTCACTGAACAAAAATTGCACCTGGGATATCATGAATGGCCTATGTTAACATGATCCAGAAGGGCTGATATCATGCGTATCGTCGGAATAGGAAGCATTTTAATATTTACCCATTGACTTATAATGGGGAGGTCACGAAATTGACCCGACCTAAGGTCACATATAAAAAAAAATCCGAGATAAAAGATTTGTATATATTTATGGCCTTATGAAATCCTGTAAGTTTTAAACCCATCGGCTAACAACTGTGGCTGTGGTATGATCGCACACTTTTTGGAGGTCGGGTCACGTGACCTGGCCTGGTGACCTGACCCGAGATGACCAGTGTCCTAGCATTGGGAAATTTGGGTGGAAAATGACACCCAATGGATACTATTTTTCCACTCTTTTTCACGAATTTTACTGTGGATTTTCCACTCCTTATTTTAAAATGTATTGGATAATTGGAAACCTGATACTGATTTATGGATGTAATGATAGGGACAGCCTGTGGATGGAAAGACAGGCTGGCATAGGTAAAGACATAATTGGCATAGGTAATAACTAATTTTGGTCAGCAGGTAATTGGGTGATAAAGTCTGGTACATATGCTTTTTGGTTGAATTTTCCACTCTTTATACTTATTTTTAGTCAGAATTTTCACTCCACACCCCAGCTCCAAATCAATTCTAGGAGCCTGGAGATGACCCGAGGTAAAACAAATGCAGGCCATGTGGGTAATTGATGCCCAAACAGCTGTGTCAAATTTGGCGGCGCTGCGCGCCGCCGTTTTTCCGCTATTCAGGAAAACCGTAGGGGGCGGAAATCAACCCCCCGGCCGTGCGCGTGTTAAGTTTGCGTATGGCTAATGATATGGCTAATGCTTATTTATTTATTCACGAATAAATACATAATGTTCCTGACCTGTTCCAATTCTAGAAAGTTGCGGTTCTAATTGCCAGGGCTGACCTTTCACCCTCTCCCCACAGGATTCGCGAAAAGGAGAATGGAAAAGGAGGTTAACGGAATCATTTGGCTCGAAGCCAGAGAATTATCTCGCCCATGATATGCATGATTTTGTAATGCGATATGGATCGTGGCAATGGTTTTGGACCTAGAGGGTCGCAACTGCTGCGCGTATATGCTACACGAACCGTGCCATCTACTTGTTGAACAGATGTACTCGATACTGACCACACACGTGCAGACACTCGATACTGACCACACACGTGCAGCTCGATACTGACCACACACGTGCAGCTCGATACTGACCACACACGTGCAGCTCGATACTGACCACACACGTGCAGCTCGATACTGACCACACACGTGCAGACACGTGCACACGTGACATCGAGTCCGAGTCCTGATATTGAGTCAAGAGTCCTGACATCGAGTCCGAGTCCTGATATTGAGTCAAGAGTCCTGACATCGAGTCCGAGTCCTGATATTGAGTCAAGAGTCCTGACATCGAGTCCGAGTCCTGATATTGAGTCAAGAGTCCTGATATTGAGTCCGAGTCCTGATATTGAGTCAAGAGTCCTGACATAGAGTCAGAGTCCTGATATTGAGTCAGCGGCAGCGAGTCCGACTCACCATGATGTAGAGCAGGCTATCGACCCGGGAGCCATAGGAGACATGGCCTCCGTATCCTCCGGTCAGCACCATGATGGTCCAGCTGACCTGACCCGACCCGACCCCTGGTCACCGGCCGGCCACACCGGGCTCGCTCATACTCAACTACCTCCTCCTCCGGCACTCGGCCGGCACTCTCTTAGCACTCGATCGACTCTCCACTGGCACTTCGCTGGTGCTTTGCTGGCACTCTATCGCCTCTCCGCTGGCACTCCGCTGGCGCTCTTCTGGCACTCTCAATATCGGTATCAACTGCACGTCAACCTCCTCTCTCACCGCACATCGCCGCGCACTCCAGCGCTCACGGCGGCACGCACCGCCGGCCTCCGCCGGTCTCTGCCAATCACGCTCACGGCGGCACGATACCACCTGACTGACCTCTGCCGGTCTCTGCCAGTCGCCCTGGGGCACCACTTCACCGTCGCTGCTGAGGTCTCAGCAGCGGCACACGGGTCACACTGCTTCACTGTCGACGAGCCAGCGCCTCCCGGCCGCACCACACCACACTGCGCAGCGCGCACAAACACACGTACGCCGCCTGCGCTCACAGCTCTGGCAGCTCGCACCAGACAGGAGGCTCCGGTCGCCGCCGGACTCGGTCGCCCACTGCCGCCGCCCTGCCGCCGCCCGGACGGCCGGAGAGCGGCCCCGAACGGCCCGGCCGGGCGGGTAGAGCCGGGCAGCGGCGGTGGTGGTGGAGGAGGAGGAGAGCTGCTGGGCAGCCCCGGCCCAGGCGCGGCGCCAGCTCTAGTCGGCATGGAGCAACGGGGAGGGAAGAGGCTCGACAGTGGCTAGAGGTACGGTATGAAGAGGGTACGGTATGAAGAGGGAAGAGGCTCGACAGTGGCTAGAGGTACGGTATGAAGAGGGAAGAGGCTCGACAGTGGCTAGAGGTACGATATGAAGAGATGGCTCCATTAGGGGAGGGAAGAGGCTCGACAGTGGCTAGAGGTACGGTATGAAGAGATGGCTCCATTAGGGGAGGGAAGAGGCTCGACAGTGGCTAGAGGTACGGTATGAAGAGATGGCTCCATTAGGGGAGGGAAGAGGCTCGACAGTGGCTAGAGGTACGGTATGAAGAGATGGCTCCAATAGGGGAGGGAAGAGGCTCGACAGTGGCTAGAGGTACGGTATGAAGAGATGGCTCCATTAGGGGAGGGAAGAGGCTCGACAGTGGCTAGAGGTACGGTATGAAGAGATGGCTCCATTAGGGAAGGGAAGAGGCTCGACAGTGGCTAGAGGTACGGTATGAAGAGATGGCTCCATTAGGGGAGGGAAGAGGCTCGACAGTGGCTAGAGGTACGGTATGAAGAGATGGCTCCATTAGGGGAGGGAAGAGGCTCGACAGTGGCTAGAGGTACGGTATGAAGAGGCAGGCAGAAGAAAGAGGGAGAGGCAGAGGGAGGAACCACGGCAGAGAAGAGGCAAGGAAGAGGGGAGAGGCGAGACAGAGAGACGAGACGACAGAGGGAAGAGGTGAGACAGAGGGAAGAGGCACGAGAGAGGGAGGAGACACGGCAGGGGGTGACAGAGCCGAGGAGCGAGGCCGTGACCTGCAGTGGCACCGCTCACACCGCCTCTCACCCCGACACTCTTCCCCGAAACATGGGGACGGCACAGAGAGCCGGCGACAGCGGCACAACTCAGACGTCACGTACAGCGGCATGAGCAGCTGGACACGTCTCTGGCGGCGCGGACGTACGGTGGAAGCAAATGGATAGCTGGGGGGGGGGGGGGGGGGGGGATGGACAGACAGATACACGGGCGGAAGTACTAGGCGGACAGAGTTTGAGCAGAGCGCCAGCCAGGTATTATCCCAGTCACACAGTTTCTATTCTTCCCCCCCAAAAAAAACTTCCAATGGCCAAACGTCAACCTTGATCCTTGAGCAAGGTTGGCCGTCCAATGCGTCGTCTGCGTCCACCGCCGTTGGACGCAGCTCAAAGTGAGCGACGCACAAAACCTCTCATATCAGCGTTCGAGCTCCGTCGCCCCAGCTGGCATCTCCAGCCTTCGTTGACACTGCTGATACTGATGACACTGATGATACTGCTGAATGCTGATACTGCTGATACTGCTAATATTGCTGATACTGCTGACACTGCTGATACGGCTGACACTGCTGATACTGATGATACTGTTGACACCGCATATACTGCTGATACGGCTGATCTGCTGACACGACTGCAGACTCCAGCGTGGCTCACGTCATACATGGCGACACTAATGGGGCGCTGCGCCGCGGCCGTCCGTCCGATCGTCCACTGCTCCTCTGAGGGAGGGAGGGGTGGCGACCCAGGGAGACGGGCAGGAGGACGGTCAAGGTGATGGCCAGGGTGTTGACCTGAATGATGACCCAGAGGTGTGACGCCGCGGAACTGACGCCCGCTGCGACGAGCCGTGACGTCACGAACCGACACGGCCTCAGCGCCATTAGACGCGGCGCGATGGCCCGGGTACAACTGTCACATGGCATGAACAGTGTGGTCGGACCTCATGTCCCCCATCAGGTCAGCGGGCGGATCCAGCGCTGTCTCAGGTCAGCGGGCGGATCCAGCGCTGTCTCAGGTCAGCGGGCGGATCCAGCGCGGTCTCAGGTTCTCAGGTCAGCGGGCGGATCCAGCGCTGTCTGGTCAGCGGGCGGATCCAGCGCTGTCTCAGGTCAGCGGGTGGATCCCGCGCGGTCTCTGGTCAGCGGGCGGATCCAGTGCTGTCTCAGGTCAGCGGGCGGATCCAGCGCTGTCTCAGATCAGCGGGCGGATCCAGCGCTGTCTCAGGTCAGCGGGCGGATCCAGCGCTGTCTCAGGTTCTCAGGTCAGCGGGCGGATCCAGCGCTGTCTCAGGTTCTCAGGTCAGCGGGCGGATCCAGCGCTGTCTCTGGTCAGCGGGCGGATCCAGCGCTGTCTCAGGTCAGCGGGCGGATCCAGCGCTGTCTCAGATCAGCGGGCGGATCCAGCGCTGTCTCAGGTCAGCGGCGGATCCAGCGCTGTCTCAGGTTCTCAGGTCAGCGGGCGGACCCAGCGCTGTCTCAGGTTCTCAGGTCAGCGGGCGGATCCAGCGCTGTCTCTGGTCAGCGGGCGGATCCAGCGCTGTCTCAGGTCAGCGGGCGGATCCAGCGCTGTCTCTGGTCAGCGGGCGGATCCAGTGCTGTCTCTGGTCAGCAGGCGGATCCAGCGCTGTCTCTGGTCTTACAGACCCCACTGTGCACAGCCTCCGCCGCTACAAAGCTGCAGACGCGGGAGGGCAGAATACCATCACCGGATGCACACCCAGACGCTGGAATGCAACCGAGCCGAGCGCCACCTGGCTGCTGCCGCCTCGGGACGTCTCCCTCGGCCTTATGTAACTCATAACGGCGGGCCTGTATGTAACGGCGGGCCTGTAACGGCGGGCCTGTATGTAACTCATAACGGCGTGCCTGTATGTAACTCATAACGGCGTGCCTGTATGTAACTCGTAACGGCGGGCCTGTATGTAACTCGTAACGGCGTACCTGTATGTAACTCATAACGGCGTGCCTGTATGTAACTCGTAACGGCGGGCCTGTATGTAACTCATAACGGCGTGCCTGTATGTAACTCGAAACGGCGTGCCTGTATGTAACTCATAACGGCGGGCCTGTATGTAACTCGTAACGGCGGGCCTGTATGTAACTCATAACGGCGGGCCTGTATGTAACTCATAACGGCGGGCCTGTATGTAACTCGTAACGGCGTGCCTGTATGTAACTCGAAACGGCGTGCCTGTATGTAACTGGTAACGGCGGGCCTGTATGTAACTCATAACGGCGGGCCTGTATGTAACTTGAATGATGAAGGGTCGTGTGCTCCGCCCACCCCAGAGGCTCCGCCCACCAGAGGCTCTGCCCACCCCCGAGGCCGTTCGGTGTCACCACTCACCACCAGCGTCGGTGGTGAATGGTGACACCGAACAGGTCGAGAGCGAGGTCATGCGCCACATCAGATCACAGCGTTCGCGACCCCGAATCACCTGGCCGGTCCAGCCTAGGCTATGGACACTTCCCGTCGCTAGAGGTTGGTGAGACAGAAGGCGTCGCGCCGTCAAACATCGTATGTGACTGAGAGCGTTATATCACCCAGAGGTCGGGTAGGTCTGAGAGCGTTATATCACCAGAGGTCGGGTAGGTCTGAGAGCGTTATATCACGAGAGGTCGGACGGGTCTGAGAGCGTTATATCACCAGAGGTCGGACGGGTCTGAGAGCCTTATATCACCAGAGGTCGGGTAGGTCTGGGAGCATCCTGTTGGTGACCTTGTGTGCTGCCGCTGCCGCCGCTGCCGCCGGCGACGACGGACTCACAGCCAGGGCCGAGCATACCAACGATGACGGCTCCCTCTTCCACCTCAACCTCTGGGATGAGTTCCATCTCTCAGCCGTCTCACAGCAGGGTCTCCCAGCCTTGCCTGCAGCCCTGCCCACCTCAACCTCTGGGATGAGTTCCATCTCTCAGCCGTCTCACAGCAGGGTCTCCCAGCCTTGCCTGCAGCCCTGCAGAGCCACTGGCAACTCCCTTCTCTCCCGATTATTCTGCGTACCGTCTCATCTTTCCATCCGCGGAGGCGGCGGCGGCGGCGGCGGAGGCGGAGGCGGAGGCGGAGGCGGAGGCGGAGGCGGAGGCGGAGGCGGAGGCGGGGCCCTCCTCCGCCATCCAGATTGTGGATGCGCCGAGCGAGACAAATGGTGTGGGCTGGCCCGCCGACATGCCGTCGGCCCGACAGACAACGCTGGGTCAGAGGTCAGAGGTCAGAGGTCAGGGGTCAGAGGTCAGAGCCCCCGACACCGCCAGCGGCGCGGCTCAGGCCGGCCACTCGTTAATAATAATCACCGCTGGCTCATGTATCGACACATGTAAATATTACCGCCATTAGTGTCACACAAAGACAGCGAAAGTACGGAGAGAGAAGAGATCGCCCTGAGCCCTGATCCTCCCACAGAGAGCGGACTAGCGGCGGCAGTTCCCAGTCGTGGCATCCTATCGCCGCTCGCCGTGAGAGCACAGTCTATCACGGGAGCAAACTTCCGGTGATACACGGCGCTGTGCGCGTCCGCCGGGTCGCATTCCAGCGCTCCATGGCACCATCCCATCCGACTCCCTATCACGGGCTCAGACGCCTCCGTATCTGGCTCTCCCGCCCCGAGGCAGTGGTGAGGAAACACACACCTCGCGCCTTCCAGGACCGCGGCGTGAGGAAACAGACACCTCACGCCTTACACGCCCGCCGCCGCGCCGGGGGACAGACAGTAACACCGCCGCAGCCGTCACAGCAACACCCATCACAACTACGGGGGTGGAGAAAACGACACAAACTTCCGATACAATTTAAAAAACATTTGAATGCGTGCAACGAAAAACGACACACAGAAGGTATATATCTATCAAAGCTTCAGAGCATCACAGGTCTAAGGATTTTCGATAGATGAAAGTATACATGTTTTTCGTTGCATGAATTTTAACCCGCGCACTGCAGGGGGGGTTGATTTCCAGGGGGTTGAAATCAACCCCCCCCCCCCCCCTGCAGTGCGTGTTCGGCGCAAACCCCCTGCAGTGCGCGGGTTAAGTTTCGGTAATTGTGAAGCACGTGCCGATCGTTTTCGTTTGTTTTTATCCCGGTCGCTCTGACATACAGCGGGATGGCCATCCCGACAAGAGAGGCGGCACGGAGCCCCAACCGCAGGGTCCGCCCAGCCCGTCTGACCCAAGGTCACATCGGGCCCTCCACCACCCGACCATGTCAGCCGGCGGCCACCGCTCCGCCAAACGAATCACTAGAAAGCGTGCCGTCAGTGCCCCATCGCAGCCTAACAGATAGCTCGGACGGCTCCACCCGACTGTGTGTAGGCGCTACGACCACCAAGGGCACACACAGCCAGGAGACACGCGGGAGACCACGAGAGACGCCGGGACCAATCAGACACCATTTACCTACCCCCGCACCCCCGGCTCTCTGGCTCCGCTATTGAGTTCCGCGATCGCCTGCTAATCCACTGATATGGATACTTCAGGCTGATCGGTCGGGCTTGGGCGCAGACAAGCCATTTAGCAGCGCGGCCGTATTAGGAGGTGCGTTACGGTGGAGAAACGCTGAGGAGTGCCGAGGTATCACATTACCACAGACAGGGCCGGGCCGCCCCTCTGAAGACTGGGCTGGTCGCCGCCGCAGGGCATCGATCACACGGCCGCGATTGGTGAGGTGAGGCAGCTGTGGGAGGTGACGGGCCGATTGTGCAGTTCAGACGAGACGCACGGGCGCACCGGGGACGCACCGGGGCGCACCAACGCGCACAGAGACGCACAGGGCCGCACAGGGCCGCACAGGGTCGCACAGGGCCGCACAGGGTCGCACAGGGCCGCACCAGGCCGCACCAGGCGGGTTGGACCGGAGAGACCACGGCGGGATGGACCGGAGAGACCACGGCGGGATGGACCGGAGAGACCACGGCGGGATGGACCGGAGAGACCACGGCGGGATGGACCGGAGAGACCACGGCGGGTTGGACCGGAGAGACCACGGCGGGATGGGATTAGCAAGCGTGTTTTAGTGGCATGATGATAAATATTCCGTAATTGCTGGGAAAGCCAGCGGGAGATGCCAGACTAGCATGGAGAGACCATGACTCCAGACAGCAGTCAGGACGCCCTCTCCATATGACAGTCACACCAGCCAGCGACTGTGCCGATCCATGGAGAGACCATGACTCTAGGGTAATACAGCCCTGATCAGCAGAGGTGGGACAGCCCTGATCAGCCGAGGTAATACAGCCCTGATCAGCAGAGGTAATACAGCCCTGATCAGCAGAGGTGGGACAGCCCTGATCAGCCGAGGTAATACAGCCCTGATCAGCAGAGGTAATACAGCCCTGATCAGCAGAGGTGGGACAGCCCTGATCAGCCGAGGTAATACAGCCCTGATCAGCAGAGGTAATACAGCCCTGATCAGCAGAGGTAATACAGCCCTGATCAGCAGAGGTAATACAGCCCTGATCAGCAGAGGTAATACAGCCCTAATCAGCAGAGGTAATACAGCCCTGATCAGCAGAGGTAATACAGCCCTGATCAGCAGAGGTAATACAGCCCTGAGCAGCAGAGGTAATACAGCCCTGATCAGCAGAGGTAATACAGCCCTGATCAGCAGAGGTGGGACATCCCTGATCAGCAGAGGTAATACAGCCCTGATCAGCAGAGGTAATACAGCCCTGATCAGCAGAGGTGGGACATCCCTGATCAGCAGAGGTAATACAACCCTGATCAGCAGAGGTAATACAGCCCTGATCAGCAGAGGTGGGACATCCCTGATCAGCAGAGGTAATACAACCCTGATCAGCAGAGGTAATACAGCCCTGATCAGCAGAGGTGGGACAGCCCTGATCAGCAGAGGTGGGACAGCCCTGATCAGCAGAGGTAATACAGCCCTGATCAGCAGAGGTGGGACAACCCTGATCAGCAGAGGTAATACAGCCCTGATCAGCAGAGGTGGGACATCCCTGATCAGCAGAGGTAATACAACCCTGATCAGCAGAGGTAATACAGCCCTGATCAGCAGAGGTAATACAGCCCTGATCAGCAGAGGTAATACAGCCCTGATCAGCAGAGGTGGGACATCCCTGATCAGCAGAGGTAATACAACCCTGATCAGCAGAGGTAATACAGTCCTGATCAGCAGAGGTAATACAGCCCTGATCAGCAGAGGTAATACAGCCCTGATCAGCAGAGGTAATACAGCCCTGAGCAGCAGAGGTGGGACAGCCCTGAGCAGCGGAGGTAATACAGCCCTGATCAGCAGAGGTAATACAGCCCTGATCAGCAGAGGTAATACAGCCCTGATCAGCAGAGGTAATACAGCCCTGATCAGCAGAGGTGGGACATCCCTGATCAGCAGAGGTAATACAACCCTGATCAGCAGAGGTAATACAGCCCTGATCAGCAGAGGTAATACAGCCCTGATCAGCAGAGGTAATACAGCCCTGATCAGCAGAGGTAATACAGCCCTGAGCAGCAGAGGTGGGACAGCCCTGAGCAGCGGAGGTGGGACAGCTCAAATCCAGCCAGCGTGCGTCAATATGACGGACTGCAGCGGTTTAGCTGCCGCCGCTCCAACTCACCTCCGAGGCTAGCAGAGCGCCGAGCGAGCTGAGGTGGGACCGATCCATCAACCGACAACCAGCCAACCAAACCACCACCAACCAACCAACCAACCAACCAAGGATCAACCAATCAAACCACCAACAAAATCACCACCAACCAACCAACCAAGGATCAACCAATCAAACCACCAACAAAATCACCACCAACCAGCAGCCAGCAGCCACCAACCAGCAGCCACCAACCAGCAGCCACCAACCAGCAGCCACCAACCAGCAGCCAGCAGCCAGCAGCCACCAGCAGCCGCCAGCAGCCACCAGCAGCCACTGCTGACAGCCGTCAGCAGGGGCCGCTCTGACCTGGGCCCGGTCTGATCGGCGCGGCGCAGCGCAGCGCCAGTCGGCCGCCGCGGATGTTGATGTATTTAATTAACCAAACAGCGGCCGGATCCCTTTACAGCGCCCACGCCCCACCATTCATTAGCTAAACGCGCTTGTTTCTCTCACGGCCGTGATTAAAAACACAGCGTGCAGCGCGAGGGTTCGGCCCACGGACTGCTAGTGTCCCCGCCCCCGTCTGGGAGTTGGGCATGGCGAGTAACGCCTGCGGAGCGACATGCTACCTCACCCCTCCCCCTCCCCCTCCACCCCTCTCTCTTTCTCTCCATGCTCTGCCTTCCTCGCTCCTACCCGACGTCAGCTGGTCCTCCTTCTCACTGATACGTCACAAAGTCTGAAGCACTACCCCTAGTTCGACCTACTCCCGTGTCGCGTCGCGTCGCGTCGCGTCGTTCCGTTCCATTCCGTTCGGGACATGACGGGAGGAGACGCGGTCGGCCCGGACATGACGGGAGGAGACGCGGTCGGCCCGGACGGAGGTTAAACCGGGACCGGCCCGGGCACGGCAGGAGACGCGGCAGACAGAGGCAGGGAAGGGCAGGGCAGGGCAGGGCAGGCCAGGCCATGTCTGACCAGCGCCAGGAAAACCTAACTCCGGCAAACCCAGGCTAGAACAAACCATGTCAGGTCAGGTCAGGTCAGGTCATGTCAGGTAAGGTCATGCCAGGTCAGGTCATGCCAGGTCAGGTCATGCCAGGTCAGGCCATGCCAGGTCAGGTCAGGTCATGCCAGGTCAGGCCATATCAGACCATGTTAGGCCAGCACAGCAGTACCAATGCAGATATCAAGTCAGATAACCTCCCATCACTAAAACCCCACGCCAGATTCCGCCTCACCAGCCACCAGCAGTCACCAAAATAGCCCGGCTGCTGGTAAGGTAACCACTCTGGTTCCATGACTCCCTGCCGCTCTGTTACACCGCTGCAGATAATTAGCAGCGGTTTGGTGTCCAACCCAAACAGGACGACTGCACCGCCCGAGGCCCGGCAAAACACACGGCCCCGGCGGCCCCGGCAACTCTGCGATGATGTTTGCCTCCAGGGACCAAGAGCTATGATAACTCTGATATGATAACTCTGCGGTGATGTTTGTCTCCAGGGACCAGGAGCTATGATAACTCTGCGATGATGTTTGTCTCCAGGGACCAGGAGCTATGCTAACTCTGCGATGATGTTTGTCTCCAGGGACCAGGAGCTATGATAACTCTGATATGATAACTCTGCGATGATGTTTGTCTCCAGGGACCAGTAGCTATGATAACTCTGCGATGATGTTTGTCTCCAGGGACCAGGAGCTATGATAACTCTGCGATGATGTTTGTCTCCAGGGACCAGGAGCTATGATAACTCTGCGGTGATGTTTGCCTCCAGGGACCAGGAGCTATGATATCTCTGCGATGATGTTTGCCTCCAGGGACCAGGAGCTATACTAACTCTGAGGACGTCAAACTCTGAGGTCATGAGTGTCGCTCGTCTGCGCAGTTTGGCCAACGCAGTGCGTAATGGCAGACCGACCCCCCCCCCCCCCCCGCTGTCTGTCTGGCCCATGACGGCAGGACGGCGACTGCGCTCCAGTACCGAACCACCCCGACCCGACCAGGCTTGGTTCAGTACAGGCAGCTCCAGTACGGAACCACCCCGACCCGACCAGGCTTGGCTCAGTACAGGCAGCTCCAGTACCAACCCACCCCGACCCGACCAGGCTTGGTTCAGTACAGGCAGCTCCAGTACCGAACCACCCCGACCCGACCAGGCTTGGTTCAGTACAGGCAGCTCCAGTACCGAACCACCCCGACCCGACCAGGCTTGGTTCAGTACAGGCAGCTCCAGACGTGTGTGTATCACCTCGACCCGACCAGGCTTAGTTCAGTACAGGCAGCTCCAGTACGGAACCACCCCGACCCGACCAGGCTTGGTTCAGTACAGGCAGCTCCAGTACCGAACCACCCCGACCCGACCAGGCTTGGTTCAGTACAGGCAGCTCCAGACGTGTGTGTATCACCCCGACCCGACCAGGCTTAGTTCAGTACAGGCAGCTCCAGTACGGAACCACCCCGACCCGACCAGGCTTAGTTCAGTACAGGCAGCTCCAGTACCGAACCACCCCGACCCGACCAGGCTTGGTTCAGTACAGGCAGCTCCAGACGTGTGTGTATCACCCCGACCCGACCAGGCTTGGTTCAGTACAGGCAGCTCCAGTACCGAACCACCCCGACCCGACCAGGCTTAGTTCAGTACAGGCAGCTCCAGACGTGTGTGTATCACCCCGACCCGACCAGGCTTAGTGCAGTACAGGCAGCTCCAGTACCGAACCACCCCGACCCGACCAGGCTTGGTTCAGTACAGGCAGCTCCAGTACCGAACCACCCCGACCCGACCAGGCTTAGTTCAGTACAGGCAGCTCCAGTACCGAACCACCCCGACCCGACCAGGCTTGGTTCAGTACAGGCAGCTCCAGACGTGTGTGTATCACCCCGACCCGACCAGGCTTGGTTCAGTACAGGCAGCTCCAGTACCGAACCACCCCGACCCGACCAGGCTTAGTTCAGTACAGGCAGCTCCAGACGTGTGTGTATCACCCCGACCCGACCAGGCTTAGTTCAGTACAGGCAGCTCCAGTACCGAACCACCCCGACCCGACCAGGCTTGGTTCAGTACAGGCAGCTCCAGTACCGAACCACCCCGACCCGACCAGGCTAGTTCAGTACAGGCAGCTCCAGTACCGAACCACCCCGACCCGACCAGGCTTGGTTCAGTACAGGCAGCTCCAGTACCGAACCACCCCGACCCGACCAGGCTTGGTTCAGTACAGGCAGCTCCAGACGTGTGTGTATCACCCCGACCCGACCAGGCTTGGTTCAGTGCAGGCAGCTCCAGTACCAATCCACCCCGACCCGACCAGGCTTGGTTCAGTACAGGCAGCTCCAGTACCGAACCACCCCGACCCGACCAGGCTTAGTTCAGTACAGGCAGCTCCAGACGTGTGTGTATCACCCCGACCCGACCAGGCTTGGTTCAGTACAGGCAGCTCCAGTACCGAACCACCCCGACCCGACCAGGCTTGGTTCAGTACAGGCAGCTCCAGTACGGAACCACCCCGACCCGACCAGGCTTAGTTCAGTACAGGCAGCTCCAGTACGGAACCACCCCGACCCGACCAGGCTTGGTTCAGTACAGGCAGCTCCAGTACCGAACCACCCCGACCCGACCAGGCTTAGTTCAGTACAGGCAGCTCCAGACGTGCGTGTATCACCCCGACCCGACCAGGCTTAGTTCAGTACAGGCAGCTCCAGTACGGAACCACCCCGACCCGACCAGGCTTGGCTCAGTACAGGCAGCTCCAGTACCAACCCACCCCGACCCGACCAGGCTTAGTTCAGTACAGGCAGCTCCAGTACCGAACCACCCCGACCCGACCAGGCTTAGTTCAGTACAGGCAGCTCCAGTACCGAACCACCCCGACCCGACCAGGCTTAGTTCAGTACAGGCAGCTCCAGTACCGAACCACCCCGACCCGACCAGGCTTAGTTCAGTACAGGCAGCTCCAGTACCGAACCACCCCGACCCGACCAGGCTTAGTTCAGTACAGGCAGCTCCAGTACCGAACCACCCCGACCCGACCAGGCTTAGTTCAGTACAGGCAGCTCCAGTACCGAACCACCCCGACCCGACCAGGCTTAGTTCAGTACAGGCAGCTCCAGTACGGAACCACCCCGACCCGACCAGGCTTAGTTCAGTACAGGCAGCTCCAGTACCGAACCACCCCGACCCGACCAGGCTTGGTTCAGTACAGGCAGCTCCAGTACCGAACCACCCCGACCCGACCAGGCTTAGTTCAGTACAGGCAGCTCCAGTACCGAACCACCCCGACCCGACCAGGCTTAGTTCAGTACAGGCAGCTCCAGTACCGAACCACCCCGACCCGACCAGGCTTAGTTCAGTACAGGCAGCTCCAGTACCGAACCACCCCGACCCGACCAGGCTTGGTTCAGTACAGGCAGCTCCAGTACCGAACCACCCCGACCCGACCAGGTTTAGTTCAGTACAGGCAGCTCCAGACGTGTGTATCACCCCGACCCGACCAGGCTTAGTTCAGTACAGGCAGCTCCAGACGTGTGTGTATCACCCCGACCCGACCAGGCTTAGTTCAGTACAGGCAGCTCCAGTACCGAACCACCCCGACCCGACCAGGCTTAGTTCAGTACAGGCAGCTCCAGACGTGTGTGTATCACCCCGACCCGACCAGGCTTAGTTCAGTACAGGCAGCTCCAGTACCGAACCACCCCGACCCGACCAGGCTTAGTTCAGTACAGGCAGCTCCAGACGTGTGTGTATCACCCCGACCCGACCAGGCTTAGTTCAGTACAGGCAGCTCCAGTACCGAACCACCCCGACCCGACCAGGCTTAGTTCAGTACAGGCAGCTCCAGTACCGAACCACCCCGACCCGACCAGGCTTGGTTCAGTACAGGCAGCTCCAGTACGGAACCACCCCGACCCGACCAGGCTTGGTTCAGTGCAGGCAGCTCCAGTACCGAACCACCCCGACCCGACCAGGCTTGGCTCAGTACAGGCAGCTCCAGACGTGTGTGTATCACCCCGACCCGACCAGGCTTAGTTCAGTACAGGCAGCTCCAGTACCGAACCACCCCGACCCGACCAGGCTTGGTTCAGTACAGGCAGCTCCAGTACCGAACCACCCCGACCCGACCAGGCTTAGTTCAGTACAGGCAGCTCCAGTACCGAACCACCCCGACCCGACCAGGCTTGGTTCAGTACAGGCAGCTCCAGTACCGAACCACCCCGACCCGACCAGGCTTGGTTCAGTACAGGCAGCTCCAGACGTGTGTGTATCACCCCGACCCGACCAGGCTTGGTTCAGTACAGGCAGCTCCAGTACCGAACCACCCCGACCCGACCAGGCTTGGTTCAGTACAGGCAGCTCCAGTACCGAACCACCCCGACCCGACCAGGCTTGGTTCAGTACAGGCAGCTCCAGACGTGTGTGTATCACCCCGACCCGACCAGGCTTGGTTCAGTACAGGCAGCTCCAGTACGGAACCACCCCGACCAGGCTTAGTTCAGTACAGGCAGCTCCAGTACGGAACCACCCCGACCCGACCAGGCTTGGTTCAGTACAGGCAGCTCCAGTACGGAACCACCCCGACCCGACCAGGCTTAGTTCAGTACAGGCAGCTCCAGTACGGAACCACCCCGACCCGACCAGGCTTAGTTCAGTACAGGCAGCTCCAGTACCGAACCACCCCGACCCGACCAGGCTTAGTTCAGTACAGGCAGCTCCAGTACCGAACCACCCCGACCCGACCAGGCTTAGTTCAGTACAGGCAGCTCCAGTACCGAACCACCCCGACCCGACCAGGCTTAGTTCAGTACAGGCAGCTCCAGTACGGAACCACCCCGACCCGACCAGGCTTAGTTCAGTACAGGCAGCTCCAGTACGGAACCACCCCGACCCGACCAGGCTTAGTTCAGTACAGGCAGCTCCAGTACCGAACCACCCCGACCCGACCAGGCTTAGTTCAGTACAGGCAGCTCCAGTACGGAACCACCCCGACCCGACCAGGCTTAGTTCAGTACAGGCAGCTCCAGTACGGAACCACCCCGACCCGACCAGGCTTGGTTCAGTACAGGCAGCTCCAGTACGGAACCACCCCGACCCGACCAGGCTTAGTTCAGTACAGGCAGCTCCAGTACCGAACCACCCCGACCCGACCAGGCTTGGTTCAGTACAGGCAGCTCCAGTACCGAACCACCCCGACCCGACCAGGCTTAGTTCAGTACAGGCAGCTCCAGTACGGAACCACCCCGACCCGACCAGGCTTAGTTCAGTACAGGCAGCTCCAGTACGGAACCACCCCGACCCGACCAGGCTTGGTTCAGTACAGGCAGCTACAGTACGGAACCACCCCGACCCGACCAGGCTTAGTTCAGTACAGGCAGCTCCAGACGTGTGTGTATCACCCCGACCCGACCAGGCTTGGTTCAGTACAGGCAGCTCCAGTACCGAACCACCCCGACCCGACCAGGCTTGGTTCAGTACAGGCAGCTCCAGTACCGAACCACCCCGACCCGACCAGGCTTGGTTCAGTACAGGCAGCTCCAGACGTGTGTGTATCACCCCGACCCGACCAGGCTTAGTTCAGTACAGGCAGCTCCAGTACGGAACCACCCCGACCCGACCAGGCTTAGTTCAGTACAGGCAGCTCCAGTACGGAACCACCCCGACCCGACCAGGCTTAGTTCAGTACAGGCAGCTCCAGTACGGAACCACCCCGACCCGACCAGGCTTGGTTCAGTACAGGCAGCTCCAGTACCAACCCACCCCGACCCGACCAGGCTTGGTTCAGTACAGGCAGCTCCAGTACCGAACCACCCCGACCCGACCAGGCTTGGCTCAGTACAGGCAGCTCCAGTACCGAACCACCCCGACCCGACCAGGCTTGGTTCAGTACAGGCAGCTCCAGTACCGAACCACCCCGACCCGACCAGGCTTGGCTCAGTACAGGCAGCTCCAGTACGGAACCACCCCGACCCGACCAGGCTTGGTTCAGTACAGGCAGCTCCAGTACCGAACCACCCCGACCCGACCAGGCTTGGTTCAGTACAGGCAGCTCCAGTACCGATCCACCCCGACCCGACCAGGCTTGGTTCAGTACAGGCAGCTCCAGACGTGTGTGTATCACCCCGACCCGACCAGGCTTGGTTCAGTACAGGCAGCTCCAGTACCGAACCACCCCGACCCGACCAGGCTTGGTTCAGTACAGGCAGCTCCAGTACGGAACCACCCCGACCCGACCAGGCTTGGTTCAGTACAGGCAGCTCCAGTACGGAACCACCCCGACCCGACCAGGCTTGGTTCAGTACAGGCAGCTCCAGACGTGTGTGTATCACCCCGACCCGACCAGGCTTAGTTCAGTACAGGCAGCTCCAGTACGGAACCACCCCGACCCGACCAGGCTTGGTTCAGTACAGGCAGCTCCAGTACCGAACCACCCCGACCCGACCAGGCTTGGTTCAGTACAGGCAGCTCCAGACGTGTGTGTATCACCCCGACCCGACCAGGCTTGGCTCAGTACAGGCAGCTCCAGTACGGAACCACCCCGACCCGACCAGGCTTGGTTCAGTACAGGCAGCTCCAGTACCGAACCACCCCGACCCGACCAGGCTTGGTTCAGTACAGGCAGCTCCAGTACCGAACCACCCCGACCCGACCAGGCTTGGTTCAGTACAGGCAGCTCCAGTACCGAACCACCCCGACCCGACCAGGCTTGGTTCAGTACAGGCAGCTCCAGTACCGACCACCCCGACCCGACCAGGCTTGGCTCAGTACAGGCAGCTCCAGTACGGAACCACCCCGACCCGACCAGGCTTGGTTCAGTACAGGCAGCTCCAATACCGAACCACCCCGACCCGACCAGGCTTGGTTCAGTACAGGCAGCTCCAGTACCGAACCACCCCGACCCGACCAGGCTTGGTTCAGTACAGGCAGCTCCAGACGTGTGTGTATCACCCCGACCCGACCAGGCTTGGTTCAGTACAGGCAGCTCCAGTACCGAACCACCCCGACCCGACCAGGCTTGGTTCAGTACAGGCAGCTCCAGTACGGAACCACCCCGACCCGACCAGGCTTGGTTCAGTACAGGCAGCTCCAGTACCGAACCACCCCGACCCGACCAGGCTTGGTTCAGTACAGGCAGCTCCAGACGTGTGTGTATCACCCCGACCCGACCAGGCTTGGCTCAGTACAGGCAGCTCCAGTACCGAACCACCCCGACCCGACCAGGCTTGGTTCAGTACAGGCAGCTCCAGACGTGTGTGTATCACCCCGACCCGACCAGGCTTGGTTCAGTACAGGCAGCTCCAGTACCGAACCACCCCGACCCGACCAGGCTTGGTTCAGTACAGGCAGCTCCAGACGTGTGTGTATCACCCCGACCTGACCAGGCTTAGTTCAGTACAGGCAGCTCCAGTACGGAACCACCCCGACCCGACCAGGCTTGGTTCAGTACAGGCAGCTCCAGTACGGAACCACCCCGACCCGACCAGGCTTGGTTCAGTACAGGCAGCTCCAGTACGGAACCACCCCGACCCGACCAGGCTTGGTTCAGTACAGGCAGCTCCAGTACCGAACCACCCCGACCCGACCAGGCTTAGCTCAGTACAGGCAGCTCCAGACGTGTGTGTATCACCCCGACCCGACCAGGCTTGGTTCAGTACAGGCAGCTCCAGTACCGAACCACCCCGACCCGACCAGGCTTGGTTCAGTACAGGCAGCTCCAGACGTGTCTATCACTAACAGTCAGCACGGAGATATGACGAAACATTGCCGCACGATTACAGAAACGTTTCGATTCATACTGTGAATATCGACACGAAGCATTATATATCCGGTATTTACGGTGGTGCACGCGCGCAACATCGGAAGATTTCGGAAAAATAAATACCTTCCTTCTGTCATGTTTTTTCATAGCATGATTTTAAAAGTACGTAATCGTGTAGTGAGTTATCGGTCATTGATCCATATTCAATGGCCGTGCGCAGTGACCGCACGGCAGACGGTGCAGTCAGCCGTCCGAGCCGCGCCCCTCTGAATAAACACAGCGTACGCCGCCGCCGCCGCCGACAGTCGGTCCGCCCGTCACACTGTTTACGCTCGGGGCTAACTGGACGGTCATTAGCGCAGGCCCATGCCAGGGGTACACGGTGACAGCCCGTCAACAGGCGGGGCTTCAGGCCGACACCGAGTCCAGTACGTTACAACTACGGCGACGAATGATCGTAAACTAGTAACGAATGTTAGTTCTCTCCGAGTGGCCAGAGATATTCTCCGTTCAGGCAGACACCGAGTCCAGTACGTTACAACTACCGCGACGAATGATCGTAAACTAGTCACGAATGTTAGTTCTCTCCGAGTGGCCAGAGATATTCTCCGTGCAGGCGGACACCGAGTCCAGTACGTTACAACTACGGCGACGAATGATCGTAAACTAGTCACGAATGTTAGTTCTCTCCCGAGTGGCCAGAGATATTCTCCATTCAGGCATACTGTGCGAGCTTCAAAATAATCGTACAGACAATCAGTACTAAGAGAACGGATTTGTTTGTTTTTGCATTGGAGTTTAAGAGCGCGCCGACTCCTCAGGTCAATTTGCGCCCATGAGAACGGATTTGTAACAGCGCTATGGATTCATGATGCGCCTGCATGCATGTCACCAATTATCATCAACAATACAAACAAAATTCCTCCGAACAGCAAACCATGTTCCATCAATACCAGCGTGCTACCAGCCTGCCATACCAGCATCCACCACACGTGTCCTCCGTCAGCCACCACACGTGTCCTCAGTCAGCCACCACACGTGTCCTCAGTCAGCCAACACACGTGTCCGCCGTCAGCCACCACACGTGTCCGCCGTCAGCCACCACACGTGTCCGCCGTCAGCCACCACACGTGTCCGCCGTCAGCCACCACACGTGTCCGCCGTCAGCCACCACACGTGTCCTCCGTCAGTCACCACACGTGTCCGCCGTCAGCCACCGCACGTGTCCGCCGTCAGTCACCACACGTGTCCTCCGTCAGTCACCACACGTGTCCGCCGTCAGTCACCACACGTGTTCTCCGTCAGTCACCACACGTGTCCGCCGTCAGCCACCACACGTGTCCGCCGTCAGCCACCACACGTGTCCTCCGTCAGTCACCACACGTGTCCTCCGTCAGTCACCACACGTGTTCTCCGTCAGTCACCACACGTGTCCGCCGTCAGCCACCACACGTGTCCGCCGTCAGTCACCACACGTGTCCTCCGTCAGTCACCACACGTGTCCGCCGTCAGTCACCACACGTGTTTTCCGTCAGTCACCACACGTGTCCGCCGTCAGCCACCACACGTGTCCGCCGTCAGCCACCACGTGTCCTCCGTCAGCCACCACACGTGTCCGCCGTCAGCCAACACACGTGTCCTCCGTCAGTCACCACACGTGTCCGCCGTCAGCCACCACACGTGTGTCCGCCGTCAGCCACCACATGTGTCCGCCGTCAGCCACCACACGTGTCCTCCGTCAGCCACCACACGTGTCCTCCGTCAGCCAAAGCCACGTGTCCGCCGTCAGTCACCACGTGTGTCCGCCGTCAGCCACCACACGTGTCCGCCGTCAGCCACCACACGTGTCCGCCGTCAGTCACCACACGTGTCCGCCGTCAGTCAAAACACGTGTCCGCCGTCAGTCACCACGTGTCCGCCGACAGTCAACACACGTGTCCGCCGTCAGCCACCACACGTGTCCGCCGTCAGCCACCACACGTGTCCTCCGTCAGCCACCACACGTGTCCGCCGTCAGCCACCACACGTGTCCGCCGTCAGTCACCACACGTGTCCGCCGTCAGCCACCACGTCAGCCAAAGCCACGTGTCCGCCGTCAGTCACCACACGTGTCCTCCGTCAGTCACCACACGTGTCCTCCGTCAGCCACCACACGTGTCCGCCGTCAGCCACCACACGTGTCCGCCGTCAGCCACCACACGTGTCCGCCGTCAGCCACCACACGTGTCCGCCGTCAGCCACCACACGTGTCCGCCGTCAGCCAACACACGTGTCCGCCGTCAGCCACCACACGTGTCCGCCGTCAGCCACCACACGTGTCCTCCGTCAGTCAACACACGTGCCCGCCGTCAGTCACCACACGTGTCCGCCGTCAGTCACCACACGTGTCCGCCGTCAGCCACCACACGTGTCCTCCGTCAGTCACCACACGTGTCCGCCGTCAGTCACCACACGTGTCCTCCGTCAGTCACCACATGTGTCCGCCGTCAGTCACCACACGTGTCCGCCGTCAGCCACCACACGTGTCCGCCGTCAGTCAACACACGTGTCCGCCATCAGTCACCACACGTGTCCGCCGTCAGCCAAAGCCGTGTCCGCCGTCAGTCACCACACGTGTCCGCCGTCAGTCACCACACGTGTCCGCCGTCAGTCACCACACGTGTCCGCCGTCAGCCAACACACGTGTCCTCCGTCAGTCACCACACGTGTCCGCCATCAGCCACCACACGTGTCCGCCGTCAGCCACCACACGTGTCCTCCGTCAGTCACCACACGTGTCCGCCGTCAGTCACCACACGTGTCCGCCGTCAGCCAAAGCGACGTGTCCGCCGTCAGTCACCACACGTGTCCGCCGTCAGTCACCACACGTGTCCGCCGTCAGCCAACACACGTGTCCGCCGTCAGCCACCACACGTGTCCGCCGTCAGCCACCACACGTGTCCTCCGTCAGCCACCACACGTGTCCGCCGTCAGTCACCACGCGTGTCCGCCGTCAGCCACCACACGTGTCCGCCGTCAGCCACCACACGTGTCCTCCGTCAGTCACCACACGTGTCCGCCGTCAGCCAAAGCCACGTGTCCGCCGTCAGTCACCACACGTGTCCGCCGTCAGTCACCACACGTGTCCGCCGTCAGTCACCACACGTGTCCGCCGTCAGCCACCACACGTGTCCGCCGTCAGCCACCACACGTGTCCGCCGTCAGCCAACACACGTGTCCGCCGTCAGCCACCACACGTGTCCGCCGTCAGTCACCACACGTGTCCTCAGTCAGTCACCACACGTGTCCTCCGTCAGTCACCACACGTGTCCTCCGTCAGTCACCACACGTGTCCTCCGTCAGTCACCACACGTGTCCTCCGTCAGTCACCACACGTGTCCTCCGTCAGTCACCACACGTGTCCTCCGTCAGTCACCACACGTGTCCTCCGTCAGTCACCACACGTGTCCGCCGTCAGCCACCACACGTGTCCGCCGTCAGTCACCACACGTGTCCTCCGTCAGTCACCACACGTGTCCTCCGTCAGTCACCACACGTGTCCTCCGTCAGTCACCACACGTGTCCTCCGTCAGTCACCACACGTGTCCGCCGTCAGTCACCACACGTGTCCGCCGTCAGTCACCACATGTGTCCGCCGTCAGCCAACACACGTGTCCTCCGTCAGTCACCACACGTGTCCGCCGTCAGTCACCACACGTGTCCTCCGTCAGCCACCACACGTGTCCGCCGTCAGTCACCACACGTGTCCTCCGTCAGTCACCACACGTGTCCTCCGTCAGTCACCACACGTGTCCGCCGTCAGTCACCACACGTGTCCGCCGTCAGCCACCACACGTGTCCTCCGTCAGTCACCACACGTGTCCGCCGTCAGTCACCACACGTGTCCGCCGTCAGTCACCACACGTGTCCGCCGTCAGTCACCACACGTGTCCGCCGTCAGTCACCACACGTGTCCGCCGTCAGTCACCACACGTGTCCGCCGTCAGTCACCACACGTGTCCGCCGTCAGTCACCACACGTGTCCGCCGTCAGTCACCACACGTGTCCGCCGTCAGTCACCACACGTGTCCGCCGTCAGCCACCACACGTGTCCGCCGTCAGCCACCACACGTGTCCGCCGTCAGTCAACACACGTGTCCGCCATCAGCCACCACACGTGTCCGCCGTCAGTCACCACACGTGTCCGCCGTCAGCCACCACACGTGTCCGCCATCAGCCACCACACGTGTCCGCCGTCAGCCACCACACGTGTCCGCCGTCAGTCAACACACGTCACCGAAACGCCGACCGACCGACGCTTCCATGCGCTCCGCGAAGGACAGCTCTATGATCGGGGGTCCGAGACACACCCGGGCACACTGTTCCTTCTGCCTCGTCAGCGGCGGCGGTGGCGGCGGCGGTGGTGCGCCACAGAAAGCCGCCCTGCCGCGCGGTGCGCCACTGAATGTCACGCCCAAGTCTACACGGTGCCGATCCATCGCCAGAGACAGCAGTGGTAAAACGGTCCAGTCAACCCGGGCAGACGAGGTGAGAGTTGTCGGAGCTTCAGACGGTAGAAATCAGACAGCGTCGGCATGGGTTTCGCTCCAGCTCAGCTGTCTGTTCAGACGGTGGAAATCAGACAGCGTCGGCACTGGTTCCGCTCCAGCTCAGCTGTCTGGTCAGACGGTAGAAATCAGACAGCGTCGGCACGGGTTCCACTCCAGCTCAGCTGTCTGTTCAGACGGTAGAAATCAGACACCGCCGGCACGGGTTCCGCTCCAGCTCAGCTGTCTGTTCAGACGGTAGAAATCAGACAGCGTCGGCACGGGTTCCGCTCCAGCTCAGCTGTCTGTTCAGACGGTAGAAATCAGACAGCGGGCTTGGGTTTGGCTTGGGTTTGGCTTGGAGTGTCAGGCCGCTTGGCTTGGGTTTGGCTTGGGTTTGGCTTGGGTTTGGCTTGGGTTTGGCTTGGTTTTGGCTTGGGTTTGGCTTGGGTTTGACTTGGGTTTGACTTGGGTTTGACTTGGGTTTGGCTTGGGTTTGACTGGGGTTTGACTGGACTTGTGCTGGATTTTGGCTTGGCTAGCTATAGCCAGGTTTTAACCCGCGAGTTACTGGGGGAGGGGCTATTTCCCCCCCCCCCCTCCCGTTATTTTGCAATAACTCCTAAACGAACACCGGTATCGTCACCAAACTTGCAGTACCTTCTCTCACATCAATTCTACACATGTTGGCAAACGGAAAAATATGAGGCTATGATAGGTCAACCGGAAATGACGTTAGAGTGACGTCATGTTCTTCGGTTTTTGTTGCAAGATAATGGTTTTCGGAAAACGCTGTCAAAGGTACGATATGAGATAAACTTAATTGTTTTAAATCAAATTACTGACAATAGACCGGGCTATCAAACTGCTATCTCGGATTTTTGAGTGTCTTTGAAATTCAAAATTTTGAGAAATCCAAATACATTTTTTGTTTTTACAAAATTTTCAAGAAAAAATCAGAATTATCCAAAAAACGGAATATATGTGATTGATACGTATACGGTAAATATGTGTACCAAATTTAAAGTCGATATCTTTAAAAATGACCGAGTTATGACCTTTAAATGACAAAAATCGACCACTTCTCACAGCATTACTATGCATAAAAAACGCATTTCCATTTTTGCTTTTTGCTTCTATTTATATGGAACAAGCAATGTTCTAAGGTCATTTTTCGCGTTCTAGACGAAAAAAAACCCATAAACATGTGTTACAACGCCTAATGACCGTAATCTGCAGTTTGACCTCTTGACCTCGGATGACCTTGACCTGACCCAAGGTCATTAACAGCTTAGAAAGGTACTTAGAAGTGTCAGACACACGAATCATACCGATTTATCGACAGTTTATGCGTTTAATATCGCAATTTTGCGCGACAATTCCATCCATCGAGACCATTTGACACGGTCAAACATTTTGTACTTGACCTGACCTGTGACGTCATCGGTGACCCTGAGGTCAACAATATTATGTTTCCCTCGATAAATTTCCCAGGACTACCGAATGCCGTTTGAATTCTTACATTCTGTCCAGTAGTTCCGGAGATCAGAGGGGGGGGGCAAAAAATAGCCCCCCCCCCCCCCCCAGTATGTCGCGTTATGAAATATACCCCAGTAACTCGCGGGTTAAGTAGGTTTTGGCATCGTTTGTCTTAAATGCATACGGCTGTTTTTCGGCGTGTTTTCGACCGTGTATGAACTGGACACCAGCTAAGCTCTGGCAGTACCATGCCGGACCGTGCCGTGCCTCCACCGGTCAGTCTCCTCCTCCGATCGTCTGCGGGTGAGTTTCAGCGCGGCGGCCCCCTCGACCGGTCCGTCTCCTCCTCCGATCGTCTGCGGGTGAGTTTCAGCGCGGCAGCTGACCAGCCAGTCGGCCGTCAGCAGCAGAGCTCTGCAGCAGATCCGGGTCTGACCAGCCACACAGGCCACTCCCTCGACCATCACCCGCACCCACCGCCGCCGCCACCTGTCTGCCTCCCTGCCCCTCCGATCGCCCGGGTCACTCTGGGCTCACCCGGGCTCACCCACGCCCGCAGAAATCCCGCTCCGTGCCGTCCCGTCCGGCTCCGTCTGGCTCGGCCGCTGTCTGGTGTTGTCTGGGTCGGCACTCCTCAGGAGAGCAGTGGTGGTCCCCGGACTCCTCAGGAGATCAGTGGTGCCCGGTCTGACACTCCCGACTCCTCAGGGCACAGAAGGAACCAGATCGTATACTGTAGCGGCGTCGCAACAGGAGGGCAAGACGGCGCTGAAGCG
>JAXIVJ010002146.1:37500-50000 GCA_036785665.1 Chirona hameri | reverse complement strand
CTAACCCTCCGCTCCTAACCCTCCGCTCCTAACCCTCCGCTCCTAACCCTCCGCTCCTAACCCTCCACGCCTAACCCTCCGCTCCTAACCCTCCGCTCCTAACCCTCCGCTCCTAACCCTCCGTTCCCAACCCTCCACGCCTAACCCTCCGCTCCTAACCCTCCGCTCCTAACCCTCCACGCCTAACCATCCGCTCCTAACCCTCCGCTCCTAACCCTCCGCTCCTAACCCTCCGTTCCCAACCCTCCACGCCTAACCCTCCGCTCCTAACCCTCCGTTCCCAACCCTCCGCTCCTAACCCTCCGTTCCTAACCCTCCGCTCCTAACCCTCCGCTCCTAATCCTCCGCTCCTAACCCTCCGCTCCTAACCCTCCGCACCGGTCCGCCTCGCGCCGGCGCAGCGTGGCGTGGCGCGGCGCGGCCTGGAATAGCCAGCTCCGGCCCGGCTGATTCGTCTGCACACACCTCGGCCGCTAACGGACGGGTAATTTCGGCACACCGCCGCTCGGCCGCAGCTCGGGTCAGCAGTCAAACAGTATGCCGGCCGCCACCCGACCGCTGCCGCTGCCGCCACCCGACCGACCGCTGCCGCTGCCGCCACCCGACCGCTGCCGCTGCCGCCACCCGACCGCTGCCGCTGCCGCTGCCGCTGAACCGCTGAACCGCTGACGCGGTCAAACGGTCGTAAATTCAGAGGTAAAGGGAACGATACAAAGTATATTGCGGACCACAACAAATGATCGCGAACTCAACGGTATACGGTTACCATTGAGGGGTAATACGGAGCGAAAGCAACGCTTATCAGAAAATTATTTATCAGAAACAACGCTTATCAGATCAGATCAGATCAGATCAGATGACCGGTTATAGTCCGCGGCTCTGCGGCTGTTATGACCGGTTATAGCCCGCGGCTCTGCGGCCGCCTGTGACCGGTTATAGCCCGCGGCTCTGTGGCTGTTATGACCGGTTATAGCCCGCGGCGAGGGTTGTCCCCGTCAGCCGAGCCGAGCGGGCCGCCGGCGGTCAACCACCGTGAAATGGAGCGTGAACGTCGGCTCTCTCGCCGCACCCATGATTGGTGACTCGGCCGCGGAGAGACTGCACGCGGGCGGGCATGTGTCGGCACCCACGCCTCTCCCCTCTCCCTTTCCCCGTCTCTCACCGTTTCTCCTGCTCATCCGTTTTGCAGAGCCAGTTCTGGTAACAGCCGGCCGTTCTGCTCTGCTCTGCTCTGCTCTGCCCTGTCCTGCGTTCCGCTCTGCTCTGCTCTGTTCTGCTCTTCTCTTCTCTGCTCTGCTCTGCTCTGCTCTGCTCTGCTCTGCTCTGCTCTGCTCTGCTCTGCTCTGCTCTGCTCTGCTCTGCTCTGCCCTGTCCTGCGTTCCGCTCTGCTCTGCCCTGCCCTGCTCTGCTCTGCTGTGCTGTGCTGTGCTCTGCTCTGCTCTGCTCTGCTCTGCTCTGCTCTGCTCTGCTCTGCTCTGCTCTGCTCTGCTCTGCTCTGCTCTGCTCTGCTCTGCTCTGTCCTGCGTTCCGCTCTGCTCTGCTCTGCCCTGTCCTGCGTTCTGCTCTGCTCTGCTCTGCTCTAATCAGCAGCAGCCCGCACACGACTCTCCCCTCTCTTTTCCTCCCGTTTCTCCTGCTGCTTCCTTCTCCAGCTGGCAACAGACAGAAACGACTCTGTTCTGCCCCACTGCATTCCGATCTGCTCTGCTTTGCACTTCTCAGCGCCAACCGGCCCCCACCGTCCTATGCAGCGCCAGCCGAGAGAAACCTCCTCCCGGGCCGGCCGATACCGCCCGGCCACGACTGTGAACAGAGAGAGGCCTCCTCCCGGGCCGGCCGATACCGCCCGGCCACGACTGTGAACAGAGAGAGGCCTCCTCCCCGGCCGGCCGATACCGCCCGGCCACGACTGTGAACAGAGAGAGGCCTCCTCCCCGCCCGGCCACGACTGTGAACAGAGAGAGGCCTCCTCCCGGGCCGACCGATACCGCCCGGCCACGACTGTGAACAGAGAGAGGCCTCCTCCCGGGCCGGCCGATACCGCCCGGCCACGACTGTGAACAGAGAGAGGCCTCCTCCCGGGCCGGCCGATACCGCCCGGCCACGACTGTGAACAGAGAGAGACCTCCTCCCGGGCCGGCCGATACCGCCCGGCCACGACTGTGAACAGAGAGAGGCCTCCTCCCGGGCCGGCCGATACCGCCCGGCCACGACTGTGAACAGAGAGAGGCCTCCTCCCCGGCCGGCCGATACCGCCCGGCCACGACTGTGAACAGAGAGAGGCCTCCTCCCCGGCCGGCCGATACCGCCCGGCCACGACTGTGAACAGAGAGAGGCCTCCTCCCCGCCCGGCCACGACTCTGAACAGAGAGAGACCTCCTCCCGGGCCGGCCGATACCGCCCGGCCACGACTGTGAACAGAGAGAGGCCTATTCCCCGGCCGGCCGATACCGCCCGGCCACGACTCTGAACAGAGGCTGAAGTCCTCCCCAGCCGACTAGGTACTGGGCGACGATTCTGGCGCGGCCGAGGTAACCTCGGGGCGATTGTGGCGCGCCCTGTGATTGTTGGTGCGGCGCGGCTCATTAGCGCGGGCGGCAGGAGCGCGCCGCGTTCGCCTCCGCCGCGCCGCCGCCGGGATGACCATTGCCCAGTGAAAGTCTGCCGGGTCAGCACGCGGCGGCGGCCGCCTCGCGATTCTCTCTCCCGGAGAAAAGAGACAGGCAGTAACCACCAACCGCCACCCAGCCGAACAGTCGGACGCCGCGCTATTCTCTCTCCAGGTCAGCAGAGAGAAGGTGCGATTTTCTCCCCAAGCCAGTAGAGAGAGGCTGTGAATCTCTCTCCAAGGCATCGCGGGAAATGTGCCATTCTCTCCCGGGAGACCAGAAGGAAGGAGCGATTATCTCCCTCGGTCAGCAGAGGAAGGTGTGATTCTCCCAGCCTCACCCAGTGACCAACCAGCAGAGAGAATCGTCAACCACCAACCAGCCGACCAGCCGACCAGCCGACCAGCCGACCAGCCGACCCAACTGACCAGCCGACCAGCCGACCAGCCGACCAGCCGACCAGCCGACCAGCCGACCAGCCGACCAGCCGACCCAACTGACCAGCCGACCAGCCGACCCACCAGCCGACCAGCCGACCCACCAGCCGACCCAGCCGACCAGCCGCGCGGTCGGACTCGCCGCCAGCCGGGGCCGGCCGACCGACTGGCGGTCGACTTGATTGATGGGGTCGTTACAACATCCGTCTGGCCGTGTGCTGACCCCAGCTGACCTGACGTTGGTCAGACTTCAGCGCCGTCATCACTGCCGCCAGCCATGCCGCCCTGACCACTGACCGGTCTCACCCTAATTCGTCGCTTAGGCCAGGGAGAGACCAATGGTGCGTTCGGAAGGCGAAAAATTTCGCGAAAGATTTCGCGAAACTGTCATGGTCGTTCGGTAGGAATTTCGCGAAAAATTCGCCATGTTGGTATCTAAACAATTATTTAATAACAATTATAATTGGTTGGCAGCAATCATTTTGAGAGACTACTATTACTGTTGATCAAAGATGACACAACAAATCAGGAATAAAAAAAGCATTAAGGCGCATCACATTGACCATTGTCATCACCACCACTATAAGCAATGAAATATGCAATTAATAGGTCCACAAGTAGACATGATATGCATCTGGAAGCATGCCACATATTATAACACAATTACCAATTATGAGCCGTTATTAATGTTCACAGATTTCCATCTATATCGGTGATTCTGCACTTACCCCATCTCCTCAACGTGGGCCGCCATCTTCGAAAACACCGCCGTGACATGCTCCGGCGATTCCACGTTATTTCGCGAAATCCCGCGCGAAATTTCTCGTTTCGTGCCCACCGAACGGCCCATCGCAAAATATTTCGCGAAATGCGTGGGAAAATGGCCCTTCCGAACGCAGCCCAACTATGTGTGCGCCGACGCCGGTACCCCCATCATTGACAATGCTCATCACCGCCACCGTCAGCAGCGTCAGCTTCGTCGACGTCACCACGACTGCCACAGTCACATCACCAGACTGGCACAGCTGCATCACTGGCACGTCACAGCCAATATCACCAGCGCGTCACTGCCAATATCACCAGCACGTCACAGACAATATCACCAGCACGTCACAGACAATATCACCGGCACGTCACTGCCAATATCACCAGCACGTCACAGACAATATCACCAGCACGTCACAGACAATATCACCGGCACGTCACAGACAATATCGCCAGCACGTCACAGACAATATCACCAGCACGTCACAGACAATATCACCGGCACGTCACTGCCAATATCACCAGCACGTCACAGACAATATCACCAGCACGTCACTGCCAATATCACCGGCACGTCACAGCCAATATCACTGGCACGTCACAGACAATATCGCCAGCACATCACAGACAATATCACCAGCACGCCACAGACAATATCACCAGCACGTCACTGCCAATATCACCGGCACGTCACTGCCAATATCACCGGCACATCACAGACAATATCACCAGCACGTCACTGCCAATATCACCAGCACGTCACTGCCAATATCACCGGCACGTCACTGCCAATATCATCAAAACCAGTGGCGTTAGGATCGAGGCAAATAGACAGTGACGGTGACGGTGACGGTGACGGTGACGGTGACGGTGACGGTGACGGTGACGGTGACGGTGACGGTGGCGATGGCGATGGCGATGGCGATGGCGATGACGGTGACGGTGACGGTGACGGTGACGGTGACGGTGACGGTGACGGTGACGGTGACGGTGACGGTGACGGTGACGGTGACGGTGACGGTGACGGTGACGGTGACGGTGACGGTGACGGTGACGGTGACGGTGACGGTGACGGTAACGGTGACGGTGATGACACTGTGCTGAAGATGCTGCTTAGATCGGAACGGTTACCAAATAACCATGCCGAATCGGAGATATTCCCAAAATGGCTTCGATATAATTAGCACGGAAAATGAGCACCCGGGAAACTCTCCCGATTGCCAGCCTTCGGAATTCCAGAGTACGACGGTCACAGGGGTCTAATCCGCCGTTGATTAGTTGTAAATAGTCGTAACTGACATATTCACGGCGTAACGGCGCACGGCTATTGCCTATTGGACAATTCAGCATCAAATTATCATGCAAACGGACAATCTGGGCGGAAAATGACCACGTCGACAATAATTGATCGGCAAACTTTCCCCGAGCGCGGCGCCACGCGGCGCCGTCCGCGGGACTCGCCATTCCAGTGGGGCGCTCAGAATACGTGATCAGCCCCGTATATTGGGCAACAGGCCTATGTGTGTGTGTGTGTGATTTGGCGCTGTCTGTTCGAGCTCAGCGACTCCTCCAGACTTCACGCCGCGTTCCGTCGCGTTCTCACGCCGTCTTCGCTCGCATGTCATGTAAATGGGCCGGTAAATAGCCAAGTTAACAGGGCCGCCTCCGCCCAGACGAGGGAAACGCAGACGGCCAAATTGCCGCCAGCCCACGCACGTGCAATCTCCAGGCGGGAAGTATACCGCGAAACAGAAATCCATTACCATGGCGCGAGATGAGCAAAAACCGCCACTTCTTGCAGAACAAGAAGCGAACCCATCAGCAGCAGCATACCACATCAACTCTCGTCGCAGACAACATCCACCTGACCCGCAAGACCTCGGCGGGAGCAACGGGTTCGTTCCGCCCCTTCCTGGCGGGAAGGAGCGCGTGGGAGCGGAGGTGGCGGGGCGGGCGAGGCGGCTGCGACTGCGGGGGCGGGGGGGGGGGAGGGCGGCGGTGGCAGTGGCGGCGGGGACGGCGGATCAGCCGTGACCTTCTGTCGCGGTCGGCGCGCAGGACGCAGGGCGCAGGTCAGCAGAAACCGGTCTGGAGCCGGAGACGCGCCGGGCGACACCCTGGCGGTTACATACCGTCTCCACTCGTCTCCGCCAGGGTCACACAGTCTGTCTCCCAGGGCGGGGGTCGCACCTCTGGACACTGAGCTTACAGAGCGAGGCGTGTGGTCATAGTCTCCACACAGCCAGGGACACGGGACATCAAGACCTCCCCGCCGAGGAGGACAGAAGCCCGGAGGACAGACTGGTGAGAGACCTCCCCGCCGAGGAGGATACCAGGCCGGAGGACAGGCTGGTGAGTCCTCCCCGCCGAGGAGGACAGAAGCCCGGAGGACAGGCTGGTGAGTCCTCCCCGCTCGTCGGGTGGTTGGCCGACTAAAAATGCTACGACTGTAACATGACTGAATCATTCCCAGTTGATACACTTTAAGCGGCATACCCCAATGGCTCTACGAACACCGGATTGGTCCCGAGGGTATATACCCAGCATGTCAGCAGCAGAAGGATGAGCACATTTCTCAGTACATGACACCCCTTTCACCGCTCTGATAGGCTGTAACAAGGCGCCGGAGACGGCCAAATTGGATCAACTAGATAAGTTATCGCGCCCGTTCGGTCATGACTCACCAGTCACCCCACCAGCACCATCAGAGCTACCGCACGCTTCACTGCCGGTATACAGCGACCGACCTGCCACCAGGTGGTGACCGAGGCGGTCACGTGACCGATACACCACGTGAACTGATTACCGCCTACACACGGTAGGTACTGCTGAGATCTCGAGATCACGACCGAGCTGAGCTGAGCTGAGCAGTATCGTGCGGAAAGTTGTCGTACATAAACCACCTGGCAGATCTGGCAATGGAGCCAACAAGTTCAGTACCAAGTGGTACCCAGTTCAGTGCCAAGTGGTACCCAGTTCATTACCAAGTGGTACCCAGTTCAGTACCAAGTGGTACCCAGTTCAGTACCAAGTTGTACCCAGTTCAGTACCAAGTGGTACCCAGTTCAGTACCAAGTGGTACCCAGTTCAGTACCAAGTGGTCCAGTACCGAAGAATGCCTGTCATGAGCGTCACCCAGTACCGTACACACTGGTACAGTACACAACTCACCTGCTCATACCAGCCAACCGCACCGTCATACAGCGGTACCGTACACACTGGTACAGTACCGAATGTACCTGGCAATGTAAGCCTCCGAGTACCGTACGTAGCGGTACAGTACCGAATGCACCTGGCAATGTAAGCCACCCAGTACCTTACGAAGTCGTACAGTGCACAAGTCAAGTGTCCACAGCAGCCACCCACACCGCCACATTACATAGTGGTACAGTATAGCCGTCTGACCATGAGAGCCACCCACGTCCCCCGCCACAGAGTGATCCAGTGAGCACTGCCTAACCAGCTGATGTGGCCTGTAACAAGGGCTGACCCAGCTCCATCAGCGGCTGCCACTGGCGCTGCTGCAGACATCGCAGCAGACCGCCGACCGCGCCAACGACATGTAGTCAGTGGCTACTGCAATATCATCAGCGAGTCGGCCAAACGCTGCGCCAACGACATGTAGTCAGTCGCTACTGCAATATCATCAGCGAGTCAGCCAAACGCTGCGCCAACGACATGTAGTCAGTCGCTACTGCAATATCATCAGCGAGTCGGCCAAACGCTGCGCCAACGACATGTAATCAATCGCTACTGCAATATCATCAGCGAGTCGGCCAAACGCTGCGCCAACGACATGTAATCAATCGCTACTGCAATATCATCAGCGAGTCGGCCAAACGCTGCGCCAACGACATGTAGTCAGTGGCTACTGCAATATCATCAGCGAGTCGGCCAAACGCTGCGCCAACGACATGTAGTCAGTCGCTACTGCAATATCATCAGCGAGTCGGCCAAACGCTGCGCCAACGACATGTAATCAGTCGCTACTGCAATATCATCAGCGAGTCGGCCAAACGCTGCGCCAACGACATGTAATCAATCGCTACTGCAATATCATCAGCGAGTCGGCCAAACGCTGCGCCAACGACATGTAGTCAATGGCTACTGCAATATCATCAGCGAGTCAGCCAAACGCTGCGCCAACGACATGTAGTCAGTCGCTACTGCAATATCATCAGCGAGTCGGCCAAACGCTGCGCCAACGACATGTAATCAGTCGCTACTGCAATATCATCAGCGAGTCGGCCAAACGCTGCGCCAACGACATGTAATCAATCGCTACTGCAATATCATCAGCGAGTCGGCCAAACGCTGCGCCAACGACATGTAATCAATCGCTACTGCAATATCATCAGCGAGTCGGCCAAACGCTGCGCCAGTCAGCACGGTGACGTCACCAGCTCAGGCCAGCCCCAATGAAGTCACTAATAACTACAAGCTCCAGTGCAGTGTCCTGAAATTGTTTTTTGCCAGAGTGTGATGAATGCTGAGAGGACGTCACTATTCCAGAAGGATGTGAATGTTGAGGTTAAAATGTGTATGACAATAACCCAACAATCGATGTGGCACTACTGGCTTTCCGGCCTGGTGTGTTGTGGTGCCGGCTTGAGTGGTGCTGGATGAGGTGTATGGATGACATATACTGTTTAAATGGGTAGGACTATGTAGGGACCTAGGAAGATCATGTTTTTGTATCGAGTTTTGATTTGAATACTATTTAGCTCGATCGCTAGTGACGTCGTTTCGATGGCAAGTGACGTGACAAAAAAAAGTTAATTTGGGTGTGGCTTTCCACTCATATTTGTGAAATTCAGGACACTGCTCCAGTGACGTCATCAGCTTGCACGAGCTACAGTGGCATCAATTACACTGACCAACACCAGTAACATAATTTGCTCTGGTCAGCTCCAAAGACGCCACACATGATAACCAGCTCCAGTGACGTCACCGGCCGCCCGGTCCGGCCCGTTCAGATTAAGCATATCATTATTTTCAACAACAAAATTGCAATCAGTATCCTGGCATATTTTCTTGTATACTATAAATGTGAAACAATGAACCAACTATGCTAACCAACAAATCAAAAACTCACAGCCACAGCAACAGTTTCGTTCTTATGTTGTTGTGCAAGTGAACTGCTGGTCAACATATTTGTCAGCTCTGACCTGAGCTTCCGCGCATTACTTCCACAGTCTCAGCCCAGGCTCGTCCAGAGCCCGGTGATTTCGTTAAAGTTGAGGCCCGGCCCAGGCCCAGCCCACGGCCCATAAGGCCAGCCCGGCCCGTGGCGAACTCTGCCGCCGCAGTTGTGCAAGTGAACTGCTGGTCAACATATTTGTTAGCTCTGACCTGAGCTTCCGCGCATTACTTCAACAGTCTCAGCCCAGGCCCGTCCAGAGCCCGGTGATTTCGTTAAAGTTGAGGCCCGGCCCAGGCCCAGCCCACGGCCCATAAGGCCAGCCCGGCCCGTGGCGAACTCTGCCGCCGCAGATTCGGGCAGTGATAACGTGCGGCATCTAACGGGTGACGGCGCCACACTTCCCAGACCGGCCAACCGCGGCTCGAGCCACGGCGCGCCCCCGGCAGAGGTCGCGGCAGAGCCACGGCGCGCCCCCGGCAGAGGTCGCGGCAGAGCCACGGCGCGCCCCCGGCAGAGGTCGCGGCAGAGCCACGGCGCGCCCCCGGCAGGGGTCGCAGCTCGAGGCATGGCGCGCCCCCGGCAGAGGTCGCGGCAGAGCCACGGCGCGCCCCCGGCAGAGGTCGCGGCAGAGCCACCGCGCCCCCGGCAGAGGTCGCAGCTCAAGGCATGGCGCGCCCCGGCAGAGGTCGCGGTCGGTCGCCCCCGGCAGAGGTCGCGGCAGCGCCACGGCAGAGGTCACGGCGCGCCCCCGGCAGAGGTCGCGGTCGGTGATGTTACGTAACACATACATAGACAAATCAGCTGATGGGACGTCGGACGGGAAAGTATGGCTGTTCAGGTTAAATGTCATGGTCATGCGTCACAACCGGGTGATTTCTGAAAGCCCCAATGGCGCGATTCAGGCTTGTGTAAAGCACGTCAGTCGGTCCATATGAAAGTATGTGAGGCACCTGTCACGGTATTTCGCCGTGTCGTGATGGAGTAACTTGGGTGTTGTCTGGGCCACCAAAATAAACGTATGCGTTCACAGATTATTGGAAAGTTGAACCTTCTTATAAATGCGTTCAGATTCTCCTAGCAACGGGATTCAAGGAGTTCGGAAATTAGCCGCGTCATTGAATATGTATCAGAGAAGTTACCTCATCGATATCCTCATCGATAACGAACTCCTAACGGTACAAGAATAGCAAACGCAGAGGGCAACTAAAACCAAGGGATTGCAACATCCAAGGATCCAGCACGACACAGATATGATAACGTTTTACCCCGCCTATGCAGCCCAGGGCAGCCACGAAGCTATAAAACAAAATATATGAGCAATGCATCAAATTAGCTTATGTGATTACTCACAGGGCATCATCTGGACGTACCAATCATTGGATCAAAACGAACCGCCTGCTACCACGCCAATGCTAGACCGCAGGCCTGTTTTACCGCCGGCCGTTTGAAACCCACATCGGAATGGCAGCCCGGCGACCTTGGTCTCAACGTCTCATCTCATCCCACGCCATAACGATCAGCTGCTGAGGAGACCGGCCCAGCAGCGGACGCCACCCGCCACCTAGCGGAAACAAGCGGAAACACAGCTCCCAGCCACATCCGGCAGAGGCGCTGAGGTCGCGCTCTGGTCCAGCAAGCGGAGCCAGGAAATAGCCCGCGACGGTCCACCACCAGGGGAGAACGGTCCTGTCTGGTGTGTTTTTACAGAGCCTGATTCGCTATTACCCGTCGCGACACCGCTGCGGGTACAAAGTTTCCTCCCCGTGCCACCTTCACAACCACCGCCGCCGCCACCACCGCCACCTTCACAACCACCGCGCCACCGCCACCGCCACCGCCACCGCCACCGCCGCCACCGCCGCCGCCGCCGCCCGGGCGCCCGTTCGATTTGCTGGGCCTGTCATATCACGGTGAGTGATGGCAGAACGGGTCCGTTGCCGGTGGGACAGGCCGTATAGACAGTCCCGGCCACAGATGAGTACACCGGCGCCAAACACCGCCGTGGAGAGGGCTGCCGCGGCGGGTCCGTTGCTGGCGGGACAGGCCGTATAGACAGTCCCGGCCACAGATGAGTACACCGGCCAAACACCGCCGTGGAGGGGGCTGCCGCGGCGGCGGCGGTGGGGGCTGCCGCGGCGGGGGCGGTGGAGGCGGCGGTGGGGGCGGGGGCGGTGGAGGCGCGGAGGACAGCTGAGGAACACCGATATTGGCGCAGCAGCAGCGCAGCCTTCCGTTCGAGTCACAGTTCACCGCAAGCCACACGACGACGAGAAGCTGTGTGGAGAAAGCTTAAGAGCCGCCACACAGCTCTGCTGACTGACCGGGGGAACAGAGCCGCAGAGGCTGCACCACTGAACTCAGTAACAACTGGAAGGGACAAGGTGCCTGAGAGCGGCCGCGGCCGGCCGCCACGCTGGAACGCCGGGCCGGGCGAGGGGTGGCGAGGAGTATGAATGGAGGGGTCGGACGCGTTTGATTAAACTTGTCATTATAAGCTTCATGCTTGTAAATATGAATACATTTTGGGTGGATATTGGACGGATTTGATTGCGCTTTACAGCTGTATAATTTGTATGATTTTGTTGTGTATATTTTATCGACACAGTGCATATCCGGGCCGATCATTTCTCTACACATCTGTTTGTCCCATGTCCGTGCGACTCGTGGTTGCCGAGATACTGGTCCGGGATTGCAACCCCCAACAACCCCGCTGTGTTGATCCGCGTTCGGTTCGGCGCTCCAACATGGCGGCGGCCAGGCGCGACAGCCCGAGCTATACCCGGCGGAGAGGGGCGCCACCCTCTGGGCTGGACGCGCCTCGCATGGCTCTGTGTGGTACTGGACTGCGGGTCGTCCCAGGGCCTCGATCACGGCCCCGGGCACATCAGTGTCGCAGACGCAGCATCAGTCAAGTGATGCCGTCAGCATCACATCACGTCACATCACGTCATCGTCAGCATGTGGAGCAGCATCACATCACTCCAAACATGAGCACAACACCACAACACGATGGGGCTTAAAGATGTTTATACTTGATGTAATGTAGCGTCCAAATATTAACACAAACTTATCTTACCACAAGCCAGACCACCTCACTTGAGCTGGGTCTGTTCCAGTGGCTCCTCCGAAACTAGATCAGATTCGTTTAGAGGAAGTTGGAGGAGCATCGCCACGGGAACGATTTCGGATGAAGTATCAGCTGTTTGCGAGCATGTCAAGTAGACAGTGCTGATGCCAAGATCCACAACAAATATGAGACACCCAATTTATAAGTACCCATGGGGAAAATGAGAAGAAAAAATAATATTCGCACCACTTCAACTTCACATTCAGTCTTCACTCTCTTTCTCCAATGTGTAACAACAAATCTGGCATCGGAATTACAAATGAATGAACCGCGCCACTAATGTCTACCATAATAGACTCCTCCGAAAAACCACCTTCCATTTCGGAGGATTCGGAGGAGGTTTGAGGCGAGCTTGGAGGAGCTTAGAGGAGTTTGGATGAGCCACGGGAACGATAATATTAATTTGGAGGAGCTTTGAG
>JAXIVJ010002146.1:5000-32500 GCA_036785665.1 Chirona hameri | reverse complement strand
TGGCCAAAATGGGTTAACCGCTCCCTTGGTGCTGAAAACCCTGTATTACAGCAAAAGCGGACTTCAGTTGTATGATCACATAATCTGTGGAAGCAAGAGCCAATGGTTTGCAATGCTTGTTAGTCTGCATCTGAATCCAAGGCAAATTGAAATCTACTGTATATTTAACACCACAAACTGAAATATTAGTTATTGCCACATGCAAACAAGTTGCATCACAAAAGCACACCAGATAATGTTGAAGACACACATATATAATATAGTTTACAGCTTATAGCTCATTGCACAGCCAGCAGAGAAGCTCTGTAGAGAACGTCATCATTTCCATACCATCACAATCACTGTGGTTGGTTGGCTAGAACAGCAGAGGAGCTATGTAGAGAGAACGTCATCATTTCCATACCACCACAATCACTGTGGTTGGCTAGAACAAAGTGGGCACAGATGCATTGCTAAATTAACCATACAGGATTGAGGAAGCAATAAAGTTGGTCTTGTGACAATGTGACTGATTTATTGAAGAATATGTGCCGAACCACAGACTTCGTTTGAAGAGACTTCACCACTTACAAAGAGACTAAGAGGAGGAAGAGGCTTAGTTCACTGCCTGTGTTGCTACCTTCGTCAGAGGGGATGGATGGACATCAGCATTCCAAATATGATTATTTCCATGCAATGTCGATAATCTGGTGTTAAATTCTCAAAAAGGTTGGTGAAAAAGTCCCCCTGTGGCAGAGCCAATGAGTGTTAGCCTTTATGAGCAGCTACAGTTTACAGATTCAGTTTAAAGTTTGTTTCTAGCATACAGCTTATACAGTTTCAAGACATGACCATGGAGAAGATGGACACACCTACATTTCAGAAAGCATCTGTTTGCATTTCTCTCTTGTATTGATGTATTTAGCGCATCCAATGCTTGGAGCAGGCTGCCCGCAGTGGTGCGTGCGTCAGCCGCCGAGAGCAGCGGTGCTTTTAAATCTGCCCTGATCTCTTGCCTGTCAAGCAGGTGAATGCTAACTTATCTCGAAATGTGTTGTATGCTATTATAGGCCTAGTTTGAAACATTTGTGTATTACATGTTCATTGATGTGTTGCTGGAAAACCCACCTTCTGGAAGCACCTAAATGCATACATACATACATACATAGTACATGCATACATACATCAATGGTTAGTGTGTACATACTAACCCTATAAATTTTGCATCTGCATTTATTGCAATCCTTGAAAAGTTTAACCAAGGATTATTAAAAGATCCATATAAAAAATGCTTCTTGAAAATGACCCTCATAAAACTTGTTTAACCGCTTGGAATGGTGAATAGAATACTGTGGTGAAGGCATGGACTGGAAAGAGATTGGTAATCTTTGACTAAGGTACCTGTCGGTGCACCGTGTTATGCACAGTATGATGTATGTAGCAATCAAGGTTCAAGGTTACTATCACCGTTGTTGGTCTGGAGTCATAGGGAAGCTTTATGACGTAACCAAATTTGTATTTACCAACATAAATGAACATGACGCTCGCAGAGCGTAAATACCTCGGGCAACGTATTTATGCTGTAGGGTTAGGTTTAATATACAGGATGGGTGGGGGGATCTGGGGAGCAACAGCCCCCCCCCCCCCCCCCCCCTGTAGGGCTGCAGCGCAGCAAGCAAATGCAAGTGGAGCGTTCTAAACGTGAATCCCTGTAACTGTAATTGGTGTAAAGGTTAGGTCAGGTTTGATTATGTTATGTTTTCCTGGTGTGGCAGGAGACAATTGTAATAACATAATAGAACCTGACCTAACCATTACAGCCATTGTGGTCACAGGGACCCACGTTTAGAACCAGCGTGGGAATTTTGGTCATTTTCTGGACTTTTGGGATCCAAATAATTTTCTCATTTTGTTCTGGAAATCTACTCTCTTTCCATCTGATCTTGCCAACACTGTAAGTCAAAATAAAATGAAATTTTCCTCACAAGGATTTATTATCTATTACAAATGAGGAATTTTTACTTTCCAAGTACAATAATTTTTTAGAAAAAAAAATGAAAATCTGAATTTTCCTAACAAGGAAAGTTTGTCTCTCTTTCCACCTATGGATTTTACTCTCTGGGACCAGGTCATGAAACAAAAATCTAACACTGTTTAGAGCGCTCTGCTCGCATTTGCTCACTGCGCTGAGGCCCTACCGGGTCAATGTATGAAGAAATGAAAAAATAGATGTGTTTGTCGGAAAAAAAACTGGTGATGTCATAAATTTTTACATTTGACTCTAGACTAAAAATGGTGATGTAACTTTCAACCTTGATTACTACATACCATGCATAACACAGTACACTAACAGGTACTTTTGTCAAAGATTACCAAAACATTGATCATGTGAAGAATCACATTTCTTCCAAATTTATGTGAGAGTGAAATGATACAGAAAATTAGCCAACATTCAGGACACTTAGAAAATGCCAGTTAGCTCAAATTGTGTTTACATATTCCTCTACCAGGGTTTTAAATATAAACTTATGATCAAATAATATTTACACTTTAACACAAAAATTATTTAAGATATAAAATTTGTAAAAAGGTAAACTTGTTTTTAAAATAAAGCTGTCAAATACAAGTAAACTTTCAACAAAAATGCAGAAAAGAACTACCAGTTTTGAGCGAAACAGACCCACAACCTGCAATGCATGCTGTCCAAAATAGAGCTGCTATTTTGTGTTCTAAGGCCTGTGAGTCTAAATATTTCCATTAAAAATTGCATACAAATGACGTGAGTTTTTTTTTTACCAAATAATGTTTTTACAGAACAACATTGTTAAGACAGCAAAGTATCACTCATAATTAGTACCTAAATCTAAATTTGTTCATTTAGGTGGAAAATGACACCCAAATGTGAATCATTTTCCACTCTCACTCCCCATTTTAGGAGTGGATTTTCCACTAACAAATTATGAATTGTGATATTAAGCACATTATGTCAATGAAAACTACTGTTTTTCATATTCAAAACAGAAATCAATATTGTACCATTTTCTACATAATTTTACCCTCTTGTGGTCTTTTGGGCTCAAATTTTCCACTGACACCCAAGTAAAAATGAAATTTTGGGACACTGCTCATGACAAATTGAAATAGGACAATTGTTTAACATAGAACATCTTAATTCTTAAAATGAGTGAGCATATTTAAATACCAATGTACTCCTTTAAAAACCATCTTGCCAAAAAGTTCCTGTATTGCAATATACATAAAGGATCTGTTCCATTGGCTCATCTAACCCCCTCTAACCTCCTCAAAGCTTCTCCAAATTAAAATTATAATTCCTGTAGCTCATCCAAACTCCTCTAAGCTCCTCCAAGCTCGCCTCAAACCTCCTCTGAACTCCTCTGAAATGAAAGGTGTTTTTTTTTGGAGGAGTCTATTATGGTAGACATTAGTGGTGCAGTTCATTCATTTGTAATTCTGATGCCAGATTTGTTGTTACACATAACATCCTATACAACACATCCTATACACATCCTATACATTACACATCCTGTACAAAGCAAGAACCAGAACTCTTCCATTAAACAATAGAAGAAAACACACAGGAGGAAATATTGGATGTGACTTATGTGGGGCAGAGAGAGAAGACACAGCACACTTTATCCTACAGTGTTCTAGAATACAAGAGGAGAGAGGAAAGGCAGCAGCACTACAACAACCTTATGAAGAAAATATTGAAGATATTACTGGAAATTTCCTGTTCAACAAGGAAGATATCGAAGATAAAAAGGAAATACTATTCAAAATGTGGAAAACAAGAGAAAAACAAGTGAAAATGCTACAGACAAATGATGAATGACTAATGACAGACGAGAACGGACTCAAGGAGGTGCTGTTACAAAGGTCATACCTCCGAAACTCATCATCATCATCATCACATAAGAGAAAGAGAGTGAGGACTGAATGTGAAGTTGAAGTGGTGAGAATAGTATTTTTCTCTCATTTTCCCCATGTTTTTTGGAATTTTGGAATTTTGATACAAATTGGGTATCAAAATTCAAAATTGGGTATCTCATATTTGTTGTGGATCTGGGCATCAGCACTGTCTACTTGACATGCTCGCAAACAGCTGATGCCTCATCCAAAATTGTTCCTGTGGCGACGCAAATCAGTGCTCCCCCAACCTCCTCTAAACTAATCTCATTTTTTTTTTGGAGGAGCCACTGGAACAGACCCATACTGATAATGATGATGACCTTCAGAGGTATGGCCTTTGTAATGGCACCTCCTTGAGTCCCTACTTGTCTACGTCTAGTCTGTCATTAGTCATTTGTCTGGAGAATTTTCACTTGTTTTTCTCTTGTTTTCCACATTTTGAATATTTACTTTTTATCTTCGAAAAAAGTGTACTGTAGTGACATCACACAGGTGAATAAGCAACTTGCGCCAGAATTGTCACAAATAGCAAATTACGAATGATTAACGGTCTACATGCCAAAAATACGAAATAAGCCAGAAAGCATGTTTCATCGAAATTCAGACATGAAGATCAAATGAACATGCCCCACTTAGGTCTTACCTGGACGCTTAAAAACGAGTTGTTCGGTCCAAGATCCGCCATTTTTTGGACGGCTTCGTAAGCTTGACACCTTAATCACCGGGCCTTAAAATCTTCAATATAGTTTTTCACACCACAGAAGTTCGAATCACATCACAGTAAACAGCCAGAACTGTTCTTTCATCGTAAATTGAAATGCCTTTTTTCAAAAACAACGCGGCAACCACTCAACACAACACAAACGAAACAAACTAAAAAAAAACGGTCGCACAAAGCACAGGTTCTAGCAGAGTACTTATATCAATGAGTAGGTTCAAGATTAGCGACTGCCATGGCTACGTCACGCCTGGTTCAAACTAGAATAAACTAACTATGTTACCATATACTATTTTTGGTAAGCTTTTTGCAATAGTTCTCATTTTCTTCTAGAATTTCAACTATATAGTAGGATATAGTAATCACATCGGAAACTATCTGAATAGAAAACGAAACATATTTAATACAATTTTATGTGTATTCGAATGAAAATAATATTTAAAGTTCATAAGTACATAAATTATATTGAAAAAATACTTATACACACCATGCTAACGATATATCACAATTAGTCAGCTGTAACAGAGTTTGTATTCAGGCCGGATATTATGAAGCACCAGGCCGCCGCCAGGCCGGCCAGCCAGCAGCGGCGGACGGCCGGCCCCGTGGTGGTACAGTCTCTGGCAAAGAGTAGCAGCGGTTCTCACCAACTTGCGGCTGGCGCGGCGGCGGCGGTGTACAGCCCCTGACAACGGACCCCCGCTCCGGTGCGCCGTGTGGACGGAACATTCCTCCACTCGACCAAGAATTGTGAACGATTGGAGTATCTCAAGTAAAATCGGAGGCCATTCCAGGAGTCTTGAAGAAACGAGCTTCCCATTGGGCATAAATACTTGTATCCATCTCTCTTAGATAACAAATGAAAGGGGGTAACTACCAAGCCTCTTTGCATTGTCTTAACACTGTGGAGCGGGATTTGACTGCCATGGTGATGTCACGGCTACCAAACATCTTGCGCCCTCCCCGGGTTCCAGTTAGCTCAAATTGTGTTTACATATTCCTCCACCAGGGTTTTAAATATAAACTTATGAAGAAATAATATTTACACTTCAACACCAAAATTATGTAAGATATAAAAGTTATAAAAAGGTACACTTGTTTTTTAAATAAAGCTGTCAAACACAAGTGAACTTTCAACAAAAATGCAGAAAAGAACTACCAGTTATGAGCGAAACAGACCCACAACCCGCAATGCATGTCGGAAAATAGAGCTGCCATTTTCCATTATAAGACCCGCGAGTCCGAATAATTCCATTAAAAATCGCATTAATTAGCAAAAATAAGACGCCTTTCTCCCCACACATAACGAAAAGTTCCACTTTCCACTCTAATTCAAGCCTGTTACGTGGTAGCAGGGACGGCGTCACGGAATTTTGCCAGGGGTGGTAATATACCAGTAAGGCGCCGTAGTTGGCGATGAACGAGCGAGAGCGAAGGAAATGTATGGGGAATTTCAACTCGATCGGGCAAGTAGTTTATGAGATACAAAAAAGGGTGCGCACGTAAGCAGGTGCAGAGGTAGCCACCTTTGACTTGTGGGAAAGTGGGGGCTGAGAGGTCCCTAACCACACACCAAATTTGAACACTTGGCTCAGCTGTTCCAGAGATATAGAATAGGGTGTGCACGTGCGCACGTGCAAAGCCACCCCACCCCTGACGTGTGGGAAAGTGGCAGCTGAGAGGTCCCTAACCACACATCAAATTTGAACACAATCGCCTCAGCCGCTCCTGAGATACAGAATAGGGGTGTGCACGTACTCACGTACAGAGGCTTTTTTTAAAGCCTCTGTACGTGACTTTTGTACAGAGGCTACAGAGGCCTCCTCTGTACGTGACTTTTGGGAAACTGGCGGATGAAAGGTCCCTAACCACACATCAAATTAGAACGCAATCGGTTCAGCCGTTCCTGAGATATAAAATAGGGGTGTGCACGTGCGCACGTGCAGAGGCACCCCACCCCTGACTTGTGGAAAATTGGCGGCTAAGGGGTCCCTAAGCACACACCAAATTTGCACAAAATCGGCTAAGCCGTTGCAGAGTTTTTGCGAGAAAACACTTTTCAACACCCCTCCCGCGGCACGCGCCACGCGCAGTGGTAGTCACCCCCATGAGTCGGCACCGGTCTCAAACAGGGTAGGTTGGACGGGGCTGCTCAGCAAAGAAGTCAGCTTGTCAATCGGACGCATGGTGGCAGCAGAGATATGAGCTTCTCAAAGGCGTCGCCACGGGCCGGGCTGGGACGGGCCGCTCATATTCAGATTTTTCCCATATACCACGGAAAGACAAGCGAGCGCTTCGCGCTCGCTCGTAATAATACTGCATGAGCAGGGGCGGAACTTTATATCTCTTTGGGAGAGCCCGGGCCCCCTCCCCCCCCCAATGCTGAGCTGAGCCCCCCCCCCCTCCCCAAAAAAATGTTTCCCCTTCAAAAATGTAAAGGACTACTCGTACAGATTGGTCTGTTTTGAATTTTGCGTATTTCATTACATTAAGATGCGATTCCATCTTAGGAGTAATCCATCATAGAAGTATACGAGCATTGTGATTCCATCTGCGACTGCTGATGGAATCACAATGCGACTGCTTTTTCGATTATGATATAATGGATAAATTGGTAGCAAGGATTGTCTTCTGCTAACAAGTCTGTAGATGCAAGGTGCAAGAGTTCAGGTTAGCGAATAGCAGAGGGGGAGCATGAACAATTAGCCATCGGGGTGCTCTATTTAAATGGTGTTCAATGTAATTTGTTGTAAATTTCTTGTTTGCCTGGAATAGGGCTGATAGTTAAAGAGACTGTCACACCTTCCCAAAAGTTGTCAAATGTACGCCGCTTGTGGTGCACAATATTAAGTAATTTCTGCCGAACACGATTATGACATTTGTTTCTCGCAAACAGTGTTCAATTTAATAAAAAGTTAAGTTTTAATATTTGGGTTGATGACGTCATATTGACCTCTAGAGAGCTACACAGAAATCCTTTATGCTGCCAAAGTATGGACACAATTATTTCGAGACAATTCTGGCGCTTTGAATACAAAACAAACCAACTACCAAACCATTGAAACGTAGCAAATATATCCAAGGTTCACCTTAAAACAAGTCGACTATCATTACCAGTTGGGTAAAGAGAGACGACGCTGTCGGTTTAGAGGCCCTATTCAAATACACATGGGCCTTATTTTTTTACAGATGTCAAAATCAAACTCGAATATCTTTTTGATTAGATCATTGTGGTTGTTTTAACTGCTACCATACTTAATTTCAATGACACGCCATCAAAATGTATATCACAACTCAAATATAATGTTAAGATGGGATAGTCCCTTTAATGCAGCCTTTTTGGCTCCCTGGTATTGCAATATCCGAAATACTCAACATACGTGCTAAAATAATGCGTTTGATACGGAGGAACATCGAGGGAATCGAGCCATGAAAGGCCATCGGACCATCGTGTCCAGGGGGTCTGATCGTGTCCAGGGGGTCATCGTGAACCTAGTGGGTCATGGCCCCTCCAGGAGGTTAACCGAGGTCGGCCTGAGAGGGTCCTTGATTGACCTGAGGAGTCCTTGGTCAGCCTGAGTGGGCCTCGTTGGGCCTGGAGGGGAGCTTCGGTTAGTCCCCCCCCCCCCGTCGCAAAATCCTGGATGCGCCCCTGGACTTGAGGGAGTCCTTCATCCGTCGGAGGGGGTCCCAGTCGGCCTGGAGAGCCATTGTTCGGCCTGAGGATTCCCCTGCCGGCCCTCGGTCGGCTCAGTCGGCCTGGTCGGCCTCAGGGATCCTTTGTCAGCGTGAGGGGGCCTCTGTCGGCCTGGGGAGGCCTCGGTAGGCCTGGATGGGAACTCTGTCGGCCTGAGGGGCCCTCGATCGGCTTGAGGGAATTTCGGCCGGCTTGGGCAGCCTGAAGAACTTTTGTTTGGCCCGAGAGGCTCTTTGTCGGCCTGAGTGGGCCTCAGTTGGCCTGAGGGTCTTATTGGGTTTGAGGGGGTCGACCTGAGGGGCCGTCGGTCGGCCTGGAGGGTAATTCGGTCGGTCTGAGGGGCCCTCGGTCGACTTGAGGGGACCCTCGGTCGGCTTTAGTGCACTTCGATCGGCTTCAGGGTCCCTTAGTCGGCATGAGGAGTCCTTGTTCGGCCTCAGTGCCAATCGGCCGGCTTGAAGGGGTCTTTGGACTGAGAGCCCGTCCGTCGGCTGGAGTGGCCCTCGGTATGCCTGAGGGAACCTCGGTCGGCGTGAAGGGGCCCTGAGTGGACCCGAGGGACCCTCGGTTTTCCTGAGTGGCTCTCGTTTGGCCTGATTGGCCCTCGGTCAGCTTGGTGGGGCCCTCACTAGGCCTGAGGAACCCTCGATCGGCCTGAGTGGCTCTCGTTCGGCCTGAGAGCCTTGCAAGTTTTTTTCGGTCTGAGGAACCCTTGGTTGGCCTGGGGGCTCTGGGCGGCCTGAAGGGGCCCTCGGTTTGTCTGAGGGGCCCTTAGTCGGTCTGAGTGGCCCTCGGTCGGCCTGTAGGGGTCCCTAGTGTGCCTGTGGGGCTCTTCTGTCGGCCTTAGAGGGCTCTCGGTCGACTTGAGGGGGCGATCGGTCGGCTCGAGTGGCGCTTGCCATTTGTCGAAATGGTATTGCTGTCTTTTAAAAAACGACAACAAAATATGACTGACTGATATCAATGTCAGTTAATTAGTAATTGGTCAATTTTATGGGCTGAAATATAGAAATTGGTGGGAAATTTTGGGTATTTTTCCCTGTGTGAAACGGATAAAACGGCTCCATAATTGTATTCATTGTAACAGTTTATAATACGTTTATTATATAATAATTATACTGTATATTGCATATATAGTATTGGACATTTAGTTTCAATTTGAATTTTGAGCATTCGGCCGTTGCTCCCCCCCCCCCAACCGATTTCATAAAGTTCCACCACTGTGCATGAGATCGGTGTAAATCAATTGTCAAGACCGAGGTGCTTTCTTGATTTTTGAACGCGGCCGGAGGCGCCACGGTCAATAATCAATAAAGCGCAGAGGTCTTGAAAATGTATGCCGGCCGAGTGTGTTATGATTTGTACCATATGCCGGGGATATCAAAATACATTGGCCCGAGAGGTGTGGTATAACACGGTAAAATAAAAATGCCCTAGGATTTGTTTTACCAGAGCGCGTGAAAACAGTGTGTGTGTGATCAAAACCTGACTGGTATTTTGAAAGCTTTGTCAACGTCGCTTCCAAGGCTTCTTCAACTTTGTTATATATGCATGTGTGTGTGTCAGTTATGTGTGCGGGTTAGGCGGGTGTGTTGCATCTCCAAAGTCTGTTATGTTTGCATCTCGAAGGCGAGTTGCGTCAGCTGGCCCGATGCAACGTCCCGGCGGTGCCGGGTCGCAGTGGTGGTCTCGGCTCGGGAGCGGTGGTGTTCAAGTGTGGTTCCAGTGAATACATCATTGGCGACGAGGATCAGATGAACTTCGCGGACATCGCTGGAGAAAGCAGCAAGACAGCGCAACTTAAAGGGAAGTACCAAACGAGTTGATCTGCTAGAAAATGGCACATGGCAAGTTAACAACTTTTGAGCCGGCTGAGGAAAGCTTGGATAATTACTTGCAACGTTTTCAGTTCTATTGTTCAGCAAATGATATCCGAGCTGAGACCAAACAAAAATATCTGTTTTTGACAGCTGTGGGGCAGACAGCGTTTGGGAAAATCAAGGATTTGATTAGCCCTGCGACGTTGGAAGAGGCAGCATTCGAGCTGATTAAAGTAAAGCTTCGGGAACATTATCAGCCTCAGCTGGTAGAAATCGCAGAGCGGTACAAGTTTTTCCAGCGCGCTCAGAGGGAAGGTGAAACGATCGCTGAATATTTAGCCAATCTGAAGAAGATCGCTAGAAATGCCAATTTCGGAGATTATTTGGACAAGGCTCTCAGAGATCAGCTAGTATGTGGCCTGCGGGATAGTCGCTGCCAGAAGGAATTGCTATGCATGCCATCATTGACTCTTGAAATCGCTGTTCAACATGCTCGTGCTTTCGAGGCGGTGTCTAAGGAGGCCGGTGTGTTCGCTGCTGCAGATTTGCATGAAGTCAGGAGGGACAGAGTGAGTGGTCAGAAGTCGAGCTGTTTCAGATGTGGTCGAGTGGGACATGATGCAGAAACATGTTGGCATGTAAAAACTGTGTGCAATAAGTGTCACAGGAGAGGGCATTTAGCTGTGATGTGTCAGAAAATGCCAAATGGAGGAGAAAATAGGAACTGGCAGAAGGTCAAACGCACTGATCGTAGAACGGGAGTTCACAGCTCAGCAGGAGGACAGATCGAGCAGTCATGCAGTGGAGCAGCAGCAGCAGCCTCGGGGGAATCAGCAGCATCAGCAGCAGCGACAGCAGCGACAGCAGTGGCAGCAGCAGCCGCCGTCTGATTCGTCAGGTACTGAGGACTACGAAGTCCTGCACACGCACAAGATCCGAGGAGGTAAGCTGCTCACCGCTGTTCGTGTCAATGGGAAGCCGGTAACAATGGAACTAGATACCGGGGCTGAAATCACTACGTTCCCACGGCATGTTTTTGAGAAGTTGTTCCGTGACTCTCAGCTATGTCCAGCAGATAAAAGACTCAGTCAGTACGACGGAACTCCACTTAATATACTTGGCGAGATGCCTGTCACAGTGGGGTATAAGGGGCAAGAGATTGAAGATAGCGTTTTGGTTGTGGATGTGAAGAGTCGTTATCCACTGCTGGGTAGAGATTGGATGTCCAAGGTTCGTTTTGATTGGAATAAAATATTCTATGGTCAGGCCGAGAAGGGAAAAGCGCATGATGTACATGAAGTATCGCTGTCCGCATTACAGAGCAAGTACCAGGAGCTGTTTCCAGAAGGACTGGGAGAGGTTCGAGATATGACGGCGCAGGTGGAATTGGAGCCCGGAGCGCAGCCGAGGTTCTTCAAGAGCCGGTTGGTTCCGTTTGCCCTGCGGGACCAGGTGAACCAGGAGCTCGAGCGCCAGATCCAGGAAGGTGAGCTCATACCAGTGGAGAAAAGTGACTGGGCCGCACCGATAGTTCTTGTTCGCAAATCAGGAGGCAGCGTGAGAATCTGTGCTGACTACAAAGTCACGGTAAATCAGAGTGTAGAAGATCAGGCGTATCGTTTGCCCACTGCTGAGGAAATATTTAGCACACTGGCTCACGGAGAGTCGTTCTCAAAACTCGATCTAGCCAACGCCTACAAACAGTTGCCGTTAGCTCCAGAAAGTCAGGCCGTGTTGACCATGAACACACCGCTGGGGTTACTAAGGCCAACTAGGCTTCCTTTTGGACTCAAAGTGTCTCCAAATCTGTGGCAGAGGACGATGGATGAAATGTTGAAAGGGTTGAGTGGAGTGGCATGCTACTTGGATGATATTTTAGTGACAGGAAGGACCAGAGAGGAGCACAAGGCGAACCTGGAGGCGGTCATGCAGCGGCTGCAAGAGCGCGGACTACGTCTCAGAAGGGAGAAGTGCGAGCTCTTCCGTGAGAAGATCGTCTACCTGGGACATGAGATATCCAAGGACGGCCTGAGGCCAACAGGTGAAAGGGAGAAAAGCATTGTATCCATGCCAGAGCGAAAGAACGCAAAGGAATTGTTCACAGTCCTGGGACTCATGACGTACAACGCCACGTTCATACCAAATTTATCGTCAGTTTTGAGACCGTTGTACGATTTGACAAAGAAGGGAGTCAGATGGGTATGGACTCGGGAATGTCAAAGTAGTTTTGATCAAGCGAAGGCCAGTCTGTCCAGTGTCAGTGCACTTGCTCATTACGATGTTGACAGGCCGCTAAAAATGTACTGTGACGCCTCATCACAGGGTGTGGGAGCGTGCATTGTGCATCAGTTCCCAGGTGTGTGTGGAGCGGCCGGTGGCATACGCGCTCACAGAAGCGGAGCAGAAGTATGCCCAGATAGAGAGAGAAGGGCTGGATATAGTGTTCGGTGTGAAGCGCTTCCATCAGTATATCTGTGGCCGTCATTTCACTCTTGTCACTGATCATCGTCCGCTCTGTCGCATTTTCAGTCCGTCGGCTGAGACGTCAAGTGTGGCTGCGGCGCGGCTCCAACGGTGGGCCCTCCTGATCAGCATGTATGATTATCAAATCGAGTTTGTGTCCGGTTTACAGAATGTGCCGGCAGATGTCCTCAGTCGTCTTCCGAGCCGGGCGGGGTCGGATTCGGACGATTGGCAGGTCTGCAGCGCGATGGAGGAGGGAGAGCAGATCTGCGTGGCCATCGAGGACGACATCCTGCCGGTCACGGCGGAACAAGTCGCCAGGGAGACGGCAAGAGATCCGGTCCTCAGCCCGGTTCTGGGCTGGGTCAGGTCAGGTGCCTGGCCTAAGAAGGCAGAAGATGCAAAGTTTCAACCGTACATCAGATGTAGGGACAGTTTAACGATAGTAGACGGATGTCTTCAAGTGGGTGAGAAGGTTGTCATACCCAGCAAATTCCGACGTCAGCTGTTAGATGAGTTGCATGTAGGGCATATGGGCGTTTGCAAAATGAAGTCGTTAGCACGAGGTTTTGTGCGGTGGCCTCATTTGGATATGGATATCGAACGAATTTGCAAACAGTGCGGTCAGTGTCAAGTCAACGCTCAGATGCCTGCCGCCGCCCCGGTGCATCCGTGGGTCTATCCCTCAGGACCGTGGGAGAGAGTCCACATCGACTTTGCGTCGCACCGCAGATGCTACCTTGTTATGGTGGATGCGTTTTCAAAATGGCCTGAAATAGAGGAAATGCATGGAATCACTGCTGCAAAAACGATAGAAGCCTTGACCAAAATATTCGCCACGCATGGATTCCCCGTGACCCTCGTGTTTGGCAATGGTCCGCCTTTCACATCTGAGGAATTCAAGCGCTACTTGCTCTCCAGAGGCATCTTCCACCGCACCGCACCGCCCTATCATCCGGCATCCAACGGTCAGGCCGAGTCCATGGTGAGAACCTTTAAATCGTTTCTGAAGAAGCAATCGTTAGTCGGCGGAAACAGAGGGTTGGCGGTGTGCCAGTTCTTGGTGCGATGCAGAGTGACGCCATGCTCTTCCACAGGAAGGGCGCCTGCAGAACTGATGCTGGGGAGAATGCCCCGTACCAAGCTGTCTCTTCTGAGGCCATCCGTGTCTCAAAGAATGAGGGGAGCCGAAGGATTTTTGTATTCACGGGAGTTTGTTACAGGTGATTCTGTTCTGCTGCGAGACCTAAGGCCCGGCTCATCGCTGAAGTGGCGCAGAGCCACGGTTACGGCTCGGATCGGTCCGCTGGTCTACGAGGTCTGCGTCGACGGCAGGACCCGACGCGCTCATCTGGACCATCTGCTGGCGGACCAGACTGGGGATCGTCCCCGCCATCCGGCGACTGTCCCGGAGTTCGAGCCGGCTGGGGAGGACACGGGACAGAGTGAGCCTCTGACAGATGTACGGAGCCCGATAGCCGTCGGTGGGCCGGTGTCGCCGCCGCTGGCTGCGGGGGCGGTTCCGGGGGCTGTGCTGCAGCGCCGCAGAAGGGAGGGACCAGTGTCGCGGAATGGGGAACACCGGGGCTCAACTGAGGACTCGGTGCCGCGAGATGTAGATTTGGACGCTGTGCAGCCGCGGAGTGACAGTAGGGGAACTGTGCTGCGACGGTCAGAGAGACTGAGAAAAAAAACTTATGTAAAAAGGGGGAAAAGTGTTATATATGCATGTGTGTGTGTCAGTTGTGTGCGGGTTAGGCGGGTGTGTTGCATCTCCAAAGTCTTATGTTTGCATCTCGAAGGCGAGTTGCGTCAGCTGGCCCGAGGCAACGTCCCGGCGGTGCCGGGTCGCAGCGGTGGTCTCGGCTCGTGAGCGGTGGTGTTCAAGTGTGGTTCCAGTGAATAAATCAAACTTCATCGAAGTCAAAGCCTAAATCAAAATTTGGCATTTTCCTCTCTGGTAAGGACTTAGTCATGATCGGAAAATATATGAAAAAAAAAACATTGAATGACGTACGCGGCATATGGTAAAAATCGTACCGCACTCGGCCGGCATAAATTTTCAAGTCCTCTGTGCTTTCTTGAATTTTTTACCTCGGCCTTCGGCCTCGTTCAAAAATCAAAAAAGCACCTTGGTCTTGAAAATTTATTCACACCGGCCTCATGCAATATCATTATCTTCTAACTTACTTAAGTAACAGGATCCGTCTGTCATTCTGTCATTCTGTCACTCGGTCCGCCAACATCAGTCGTGTCGTCGTTGCAACGACGTGCAGGCCAAACGGTCCGTCGCAGGCGGGTGAAATTTTGGCCCCCATCCAACGGTGTGCGGTGACTTGGAAAATCTTAGGTGGGACGTTCGTGGCGCACGTGGCACGAGCGGCAAAAAAATGACTTTGTCTTCATTGGTTTAACACGTGTAAAAACCGGAGCGAAATGTGTGAAAAATGCTGAAAATAGCGAAACACGATGCCATCCCAGGTCCATATCTCGACAGCCATCAGTCCGATCGGCATGCGGCAAACGCAGGCGTGTAGAGCAATTAACGGGCTAGCGTATGTAATGTGGTTTGGCGAGCAGCGCGTGGCGCGTGCAAAGTGAATCGCTCCACAAACGCAAATCACGCCTTTATGTCGTCCTTCACGATTTAATTTAGTGCTCCGAACTTATGAGACTTGAAGAGCTGAAACAAACACAATTTTGCAGGCCCATGTACCATCTCTATCATGCGTGAAAACCAAAGCTTTCTGTTAAATATTGAATAGCTTAATTCGGCCTGGAATATATAAATTGGCCGTTTTAGAATGGTGATTTCCTCACACCGCCTTATCGTCACTAACGGAGGGCGGTGGACAATAAAAACAATATCAGCTGGAAAGCGCAATAATTTCTGACCAATAACCACCCAAAATATATTCATATTGACAAACATTAAGGTTATAATGTCAGCGTTAATATAACGCATTCAAACCTTTTTTAATTCGTCGTTATAAAGCATTGCATCGAAATATTTCGCTTCAGATCAATTTGCGTCGGCAAAATCTCGGCATATTAAAAAGCATGCTACGCAAAGTACGAATCTCCGTTCGGCGGATTTCAAATTTGCGCATATCTAATTTCCGAACTCTTTTTCTAAAGCCCAGAGAGAACGGGATTCGGGATTCGGGAACGGGATTCGGGAACGAGATTCGGGAACGGGATGCGGGAACGGGATTCGGGAACGGGATTCGGGAACGGGATTCGGGAACGGGATTCGGGAACGGGATTCGGGAACGGGATTCGGGAACGAGATTCGGGAACGGGATGCGGGAACGGGATTCGGGAACGGGATTCGGGAACGGGATTCGGGAACGGGATTCGGGAACGAGATTCGGGAACGGGATTCAGGAACGGGATTCGGGAACCGGATTCGGGAACGGGATTTTGAAACGGGATTCGGGGAACGGGACGGGGACGCGGACGCAGACGCGGACGGGGACGTAGACGGGGCGGGGACGGGGACGGGATAGTAACAGGGAAAGGGACAAAGACAGGGACAGTGACGGGAACAGGACCGGAACGGGACATGGACGGGATCGGGACAGGGACGACCACGGCACTTAAACGGAACGGGACAGGACAGGGTTGAGAACGGGACAGGGAGGACGGGGACGAGGATGGGACAAGGGACGGGGACGGGTCAAGGGACGGGAGAGGGACGGGAGAGGGACGGGAACAGGACGGGAACGGGACGGAAGCGGGACGGGAGCGGGACGGGAACGGGACGGGAACGGGACGGGAACGGGACGGGAACGGGACGGGAATGGGACGGGAACGGGACGGGAACGGGACGGAACTGGACGGACACGGGGCGGGCACGGAACGGGCACGGAACGGGCACGGGACGGGAACGGGACGGGAACGGGACGGGAACGGGACGGGAACGGGACGGGAACGGGACGGGAACGGGACGGAATTGGGACAGGAACGGGACGGGAACGGGACGGGAACGGGACGGGACGGGGACGGGGACGGGACGGGAACGGGACGGGAACGGGACGGGAACGGGACGGGAACGGGACGGGAACGGGACGGGAACGGGACGGGAACGGGACGGGAACGGGACGGGAACGGGACGGGAACGGGACGGGAACGGGACGGGAACGGGACGGGAACGGGACGGGAACGGGACGGGAATGGGACGGGAACGGGACGGGACGGGAACGGGACGGGAACGGGACGGGAACGGGACGGGAACGGGACGGGAACGGGACGGGAACGGGACGGGAACGGGACGGGAACGGGACTGGCACGGTACGGGGACGGGACAAGGGACGGGAGAGGAACGGTAACAGGTCAGTGACGGTAACGGGACGGACGTGATCGGACAGGGACGGGGACGGGGGCGGAGGCGGAGGCGGAGGCGGAGGCGGAGGCGGAGGCGGAGGCGAAGGCGGAGGCGGAGACGGAGACGGAGACGGAGACGGAGACGGAGACGGAGACGGAGACGGGGCCGGGGCCGGGGCCGGGGACGGGGACGGGGACGGGGACGAGGATGGGGACGGGGACGGGGATGGGGATGGGGATGGGGATAGAGACGGGGACTAGACGGGGCAGGAACGGGACTGGAACGGGACGGGAACGGAACGGGACGGGAACGGGACGGGAACGGGACGGGAACGGGACGGGAACGGGACGGGAACGGGACGGGAACGGGACGGGAACGGGACGGGAACGGGACGGGAGCGGAACGGGACGGGAACGGGACGGGAACGGGACGGGAACGGGACGGGAACGGGACGGGAACGGGACGGGAACGGGACGGGAACGGGACGGGAACGGGACGGGAACGGGACGGGAACGGAACGGGCACGGGACGGGCACGGGACGGGCACGGGACGGGCACGGGACGGGCACGGGACGGGCACGGGACGGGCATGGGACGGGCACGGGACGGGCACGGGACGGGCACGGGACGGGCACGGGACGGGCACGGGGCGGGCACGGGACAGGAACGGGACGGGAACGGGGCGGGCACGGGACGGGAACGGGACGGGAACGGGACGGGAACGGGACGGGAACGGGACGGGAACGAGACGGGAACGGGACGGGAACGACACGGGAACGGGACTGAAACGGGATGGGACGGAATGTAAAGCTCACACGCAATTGGTCAAGTTCGGAGCGGTAACATATTTCGGGAACAGGATATGTGAACGTGATACGGGAGCGGACTCAGGAATAGGATACGGGAACGGGAAACGATAATGAAATATTGGAACGGGACAGGTGCGGGAATTGGACACTGGACAGGGACGGGAACGTACTGCCAACACAGTGATAGCAAGCCAGCAGAACGTACTTGAACCAAATACTTGCTTTCCCACACATCTAAATGGATAACTCGATTTGCAATACATCTAAATGCATAAATAAATTTGCAATACATCTAAATGCATCGACTTGCAATACATATAAATCCATAAATCGTTTTGTTCTCGCTCAGCGAAGCGAGCGCCAAAAGCGCTTGTCTATATGATCGTATCCCGTATCCGTATCCGTATCCGTATCCGTATCCGTATCCGTATCCGTATCCGTATCCGTATCCGTATCCGTATCCGTATCCGTATCCCGTATCCCGTACCCCGTGTCCCGTATCCCGTATCCCGTATCCTGTATCCCGTATCCCTTATCCCTTATCCCGTATCCCGTATCCGTATCCCGTATCCGTATCCCGTATCCGTATCCCGTATCCGTATCCCGTATCCGTATCCCGTATCCGTATCCCGTATCCGTATCCAGTATCCGTATCCCGTATCCGTATCCCGTATCCCGTATCCGTATCCCGTATCCGTATCCCGTATCCGTATCCCTTATCCGTATCCCGTATCCGTATCCCGTATCCGTATCCCGTATCCGTATCCCGTATCTGTATCCCGTATCCGTATCCCGTATCCGTATCCCGTATCCGTATCCCGTATCCGTATCCCGTATACTTTATCCCGTATCCTTTATCCCGTATCCCGTATCCCGTATCCCGTATCCCGTATCCCGTATCCCGTATCCCGTATCCCGTATCCTGTATCCGTATCCCGTATCCGTATCCCGTATCCGTATCCCGTATCCGTATCCCGTATCCGTATCCCGTATCCGTATCCCGTATCCGTATCCCGTATCCGTATCCCGTATCCGTATCCCGTATCCGTATCCCGTATCCGTATCCCGTATCCCGTATCCGTATCCCGTATCCGTATCCCGTATCCGTATCCCGTATCCGTATCCCGTATCCCGTATCCCGTATCCGTATCCCGTATCCGTATCCCGTATCCGTATCCCGTATCCGTATCCCGTATCCGTATCCTGTATCCGTATCCCGTATCCGTATCCCGTATCCGTATCCCGTATCCGTATCCCGTATCCGTATCCCGTATCCGTATCCCGTATCCGTATCCCGTATCCGTATCCCGTATCCGTATCCCTATCTCGTATCCGTATCCCGTATCCGTATCCCGTATCCGTATCCCGTATCCGTATCCCGTATCCGTATCCCGTATCCGTATCCCGTATCGGTATCCGTATCGGTATCCGTATCCTTATCCCGTATCCTTATCCCGTATCCGTATCACGTATTTTTATCCCGTATCCCGTATCCCGTATCCGTATCCCGTATCCGTATCCCGTATCCCGTATCCGTATCCCGTATCCGTATCCCGTATCCGTATCCCGTATCCGTATCCCGTATCCGTATCCCGTATCCGTTTCCCGTATCCGTATCCCGTATCCGTATCCCGTATCCGTATCCCGTATCCGTATCCCGTATCCGTATCCCGTATCCGTATCCGTATCCCGTATCCCGTATCCGTATCCCGTATCCCGTATCTGTATCCCGTATCCGTATCCCGTATCCGTATCCCGTATCCGTATCCCGTATCCGTATCCCGTATCCGTATCCCGTATCCGTATCCCGTATCCGCATCCCGTATCCGTATCCCGTATCCGTATCCCGTATCCGTATCCGTATCCGTATCCGTATCCGTATCCCGTATCCGTATCCCGTATCCGTATTCCGTATCCGTATTCCGTATCCGTATCCCGCATCCGTATCCCGTATCCGTATCCCGTATCCGTATCCCGTATCCGTATCCCGTATCCGTATCCCGTATCCGTATCCCGTATCCGTATCCCGTATCCGTATCCGTATCCGTATCCGTATCCCGTATCCCGTATCCCGTATCCGTATCCCGTATCCGTATCCCGTATCCGTATCCCGTATCCGTATCCCGTATCCGTATCCCGTATCCGTATCCCGTATCCGTATCCCGTATCCGTATCCCGTATCCGTATCCCGTATCCGTATCCGTATCCGTATCCGTATCCGTATCCGTATCCGTATCCGTATCCGTATCCGTATCCATATCCATATCCGTATCCGTATCCGTATCCGTATCCGTATCCGTATCCGTATCCGTATCCGTATCCGTATCCGTATCCGTATCCGTATCCGTATCCGTATCCCGTATCCGCATCCCGTATCCGTATCCCGTATCCGTATCCCGTATCCGTATCCCGTATCCGTATCCCGTATCCGTATCCCGTATCCGTATCCCGTATCCCGTATCCGTATCCCGTATCCGTATCCCGTATCCGTATCCCGTATCCGTATCCCGTATCCGTATCCCGTATCCGTATCCCGTATCCGTATCCCGTATCCCGTATTTTTATCCCGTATCCGTATCCCGTATCCCGTATCCGTATCCCGTAGCCGTATCCCGTAGCCGTATCCCGTAGCCGTATCCCGTAGCCGTATCCCGTATCCCGTATCCGTATCCCGTATCCGTATCCCGTATCCGTATCCCGTATCCGTATCCCGTATCCGTATCCCGTATCCGTATCCCGTATCCGTATCCCGTATCCGTATCCCGTATCCGTATCCGTATCCCGTATCCGTATCCCGTATCCGTATCCCGTATCCGTATCCCGTATCCGTATCCCGTATCCGTATCCCGTATCCGTATCCCGTATCCGTATCCCGTATCCGTATCCCGTATCCGTATCCCGTATCCGTATCCCGTATCCGTATCCCGTATCCGTATCCCGTATCCGTATCCCGTACCCGTATCCCGTATCCGTATCCCGTATCCGTATCCCGTATCCGTATCCCGTATCCGTATCCCGTATCCGTATCCCGTATCCGTATCCCGTATCTTTATCCATATCCGTATCCGTATCCCGTATCCCGTATCCATATCCCGTATCGGTATCCCGTATCCCGTATCCGTATCCCGTATCCGTATCCCGTATCCGTATCCCGTATCCGTATCCCGTATCCGTATCCCGTATCCGTATCCCGTATCCGTATCCCGTATCCGTATCCCGTATCCGTATCCCGTATCCGTATCCCGTATCCGTATCCCGTATCCGTATCCCGTATCCGTATCCCGTATCCGTATCCCGTATCCGTATCCCGTATCCGTATCCATATCCCGTATCCGTATCCCGTATCTGTATCCCGTATCCGTATCCCGTATCCGTATCCCGTATCCGTATCCCGTATCCAGTATCCCGTATCCGTATCCCGTATCCGTATCCCGTATCCGTATCCCGTATCCGTATCCCGTATCCGTATCCTGTATCCGTATCCGTATCCCGTATCCGTATCCCGTATCCGTATCCCGTATCCGTATCCCGTATCCGTATCCCGTATCCGTATCCGTATCCCGTATCCGTATCCCGTATCCGTATCCCGTATCCGTATCCCGTATCCGTATCCCGTATCCGTATCCCGTATCCGTATCCCGTATCCGTATCCCGTATCCGTATACCGGAATCAAACGAACGAGGAACGGATCGTATCGAGGAACGTACTGCCAACCCAGTGATAGCAAGCCTGCAGAATGTACTTGAACCAAAAACCACAAACGTATAAATGCATTAAACGTTTTGATCTCGCTCAGCGAAGCGAGCGCCAAAGGCGCTTGTCTATATTACCGGGGACGGGGACGGGGACGGGGACGGGGACGGGGACGGGGACAGGGACGGGGACGGGGACGGGGACGGGGACGGGGACGGGGACGGGGACGGGGACGGGGACGGGGACGGGGACGGGGACGGGGACGGGGACGGGGACGGGAACGGGACGGGAACGGGACGGGAACGGGACGGGAACGGGACGGGAACGGGACGGGAACGGGACGGGAACGGGACGGGAACGGGACGGGAACGGGACGGGAACGGGACGGGAACGGGACGGGAACGGGACGGGAACGGGACGGGAACGGGACGGGAACGGGACGGGAACGGGACGGGAACGGGACGGGAACGGGACGGGAACGGGACGGGAACGGGACGGGAACGGGACGGGAACGGGACGGGAACGGGACGGGAACGGGACGGGAACGGGACGGGAACGGGACGGGAACGGGACGGGAACGGGACGGGACGGAATGCAAAGCACACACGCAATTGGTTAAGTTCGAAAAACGGCAATAGCGGCAACATATTTGGGGAACAGGATATGTGAACGTGATACGGGAATAGACACAGGAACATGATACGGGAACGGGAAACGGGAATTAAATATTGGAACGGTACAGGTACGGAAATTGGACAAGGACGAGAACGTACTGCCAACCCAGTGATAGCAAGCCTGCAGAACGTATTTGAACCAAAGACTCCAAACGCATAAATGCATAAATCGTTTTGTTCTCGCTGATCGAAGCGAGCGCCAAAGGCGCTTGTCTATTCTATTACTAACAGAACATAATCCGTCTGTCTGTCATTCTGTCCGCCAACATCAGTCGTGTCGTTGTCGTTGCGACGACGTGCAGGCCAAACGGTGTGCCGCAGGCGGGTGAAATTTTGGCACGCCACGCGGCCCCGCCCAACGGTGTGCGGTGGCTTGGAAAAACATAGGTGGGACGTTCGTGGCACACGTGGCACGAGCGGCCAAAAATGACTTTGTCTCCATTGGTTTAACACGTGTAAAAACCGGAGCGAAATGTGTGAAAAATGCTGAAAATAGCGAAACACGATGCCATCCCAGGTCCATATCTTGACAACCATCAGTCCGATCGGCATGCGACAAACGCAGGCGTGTAGAGCAATTAACGGGCTGGCGTATGCAAAGTGGTTCGGTGAGCAGTGCGTGGCGCGTGCAAAGTTAATTGCTCCACAAAGGCGTGATCCTTTATGTCGTCCTTCACGATTTAATTTAGTGCTCCGAACCTATGAGACATGAAGATCTGAAACAAACGCAATTTTGCAGGCCCATGTGCCGTCTTTGTCATGCATGAAAACCGAAGCTTTCTGTTAAATATTGAATAGCTTAATTCGGCCTGGGATATATAAATTGGCCATTTTATAATATTTATTTCATCACACCGCCATATCGTCAATAACAGAGGGCGGTGGACACTAAAAAAATATACAGCTGGCAAGCGCAATCAATTTTGACCAATAAGCACCCAAAATGTATTCATATTGAATGAACGTTTTAATGTCATGGTTAATATAACGCTTTCAGACCTTTTTTATTCGGCGTAATAAAGCATTACATCAAAATATTTCGCTCCAGATCGTCGGCGTCGGCAAAATCTCGGCGTAGTGAAAAACATGCTAAGCAAAAAATTAACCTCCGTTCGGCGGATTTCAAATTGGCGCATGTTTAAATTCCGAACTGTTTATTGTAAAGCCTAATCAAGATTGGTGATGTTTGGAACGGGATGCGGGATTCGGGATACAGGTACGGGAACGAGATACGGGTACGGGATACGGGTACGTGAAACGGGAACGGAATTCGGGAACGAGATTCGGGAACGGGATTCGGGAACGGGATTCGGGGACGGGATTCGGGAACGGGATTCGGGAACGGGATTCGGGAACGAGATACGGGTACGGGATACGAGTACGGGATTCGGGAACGGGATTCGAGAACGGGATTCGGGAACGGGATTCGGGAACGGGATTCGGGAACGGGATTCGGGAACGGGATTCGGGAACGGGATTCGGGAACGGGATTCGGGAACGGGATTCGGGAACGGGATTCGGGAACGGGATTCGGGAACGGGATTCGGGAACGGGATTCGGGAACGGGATTCGGGAACGGGATTCGGGAACGGGATTCGGGAACGGGATTCGGGAGCGGGATTCGGGAGCGGGATTCAGGAACGGGATTCGGGAACGGTATTCGGGAACGGGATTCGGGAACGGGATTCGGGAAAGGGATTCGGGAACGGGATTCGGGAACGGGATTCGGGAACGGGATTCGGGAACGGGATTCGGGAACGGGATTCGGGAACGGGATTCGGGAACGGGATTCGGGAACGGGATTCGGGTACGGGATACGGGTACGGGATACGGGTACGGGATACGGGTACGGGATACGGGTACGGGATACGGGTACGGGATGCCGGTACGGGATACGGGTACGGGATACAGGTACGGGATACGGATACGGGATACGGGTACGGGATACGGGTACGGGATACGGGATACGGGTACGGGATACGGGTATGGGATACGGGTACGGGATACGGGTACGGGATACGGGTACGGGATTTGGGTACGGGATTTGGGTACGGGATACGGGTACGGGTACGGGATACGGATACGGGTACGGGATACGGGTACGGGATATGGGTACGGGATACGGGTACGGAATACGTAATACGGGATACGGGATACGGGATACGGGATACGGGATACGGGTACGGGATACGGGTACGGGATACGGGTACGGGATACGGGTACGGGATACGGATACGGGATACGGGTACGGGATACGGGTACGGGATACGGGATACGGGATACGGGTACGGGATACGGGTACGGGATACGGGTACGGGATACGGGTACGGGATACGGGTACGGGATACGGGTGCGGGATACGGGTACGGGATACGGGTACGGGATACGGGTACGGGATACGGGTACGGGATACGGGTACGGGATACGGGTACGGGATACGGGTACGGGATACGGGTACGGGATACGGGTACTAAATACGGGTACGGGATGCGGGTACGGGATACGGGTACGGGATACGGGTACGGGATACGGGTACGGGATACGGGTACGGGATACGGGTACGGGATACGGATACGGATACGGGATACTGGATACGGGATACTGGATACGGGTACGGGATACAGGTACGGGATACGGGTACGGGATACGGGTACGGGATACGGGTACGGGATACGGGTACGGGATACGGGTACGGGATACGGGTACGGGATACGGGATACGGGTACGGGATACGGGTACGGGATACGGGTACGGGATACGGGTACGGGATACGGGTACGGGATACGGGTACGGGATACGGGTACGGGATACGGGTACGGGATACGGGTACTGGATACGGGTACGGGATACGGGTACGGGATACAGGTACGGGATACGGGTACGGGATACGGGTACGGGATACGGGTACGGGATACGGGTACGGGATACGGGTGCGGGATACGGGTACGGGATACGGGTACGGGATACGGGTACGGGATTTGGGTACGGGATTTGGGTACGGGATACGGGTACGGGTACGGGATACGGATACGGGTACGGGATACGGGTACGGGATATGGGTACGGGATGCGGGTACGGGATACGTAATACGGGATACGGGATACGGGATACGGGATACGGGATACGGGATACTGGTACGGGATACGGGTACGGGATACGGGTACGGGATACGGGTACGGGATACGGGTACGAGATACGGGTACGGGATACGGGTACGGGATACGTGTACGGGATACGGGTACGGGATACGGGACGGGGTACGGGTACGGGATACGGGTACGGGATACCGGATACGGGTACGGGGTACGGGATACGGGATACGGGATACGGGATACTGGATACGGGATACGGGATACGGATACGGGTACGGATACGGGGTACGGGATACGGATACTGGTACGGGATACGGGTACGGGATACGGGTACGGGATACGGGTACGGGATACGGGTACGGGATACGGGTACGGGATACGGGTACGGGATACGGGTACGGGATACGGGTACGGGAAGCGGGATGCGGGTACGGGATACGGGATACGGGTACAGAATACGGGTACAGGATACGGGATACGGGATACGGGATACGGGATACGGGATACGGGATACGGGATACGGGATACGGGATACGGAATACGGAATACGGAATACGGGATACGGGATAATCGAATTTAGTGACGTCACTACACACGAGTTTTACACCAAGATCAGCCAAAATGTAACAGACCATACAAATGCCATATTTTGAGCAAAATGCAATAAAAAAACGTCAAAGGTAGAAAATGACAAGGGCTACAGCATAGCAATCTCAGATTAAAAAAAACGGTTCTTGACCCCCAAAAATAAAATAAAATGGGGGAAATGCCCACAAAATCAAATTGGTCAAAGCTATTCAAAAAGCCGGAATATATGTCAGAGAACCATATATGGGAAACCACCATACTAAGTGTTCTGAACTTGACCTGAACTTGACATTAACTTCACGTAAATGAAGTCAGGTGGTAAAATGACTACCACTATCGAAATATACATAGAAAATAACTAATAAAACATGTGTTGCATGCCTTTCGCATATATTTTGAGCATAGTGACCTTTTGTGACCTGACCTTGACCTTGACCTTGGCGAACAATCTAATTTTAGCTCATGCGGGATGTGTATCATGCCTTTGGAAGGACCTTTGGTGATCATGGTCGTAATCGAAGGCTTTGGATGGAAAGTATGCCCATAAACTCAAATACGTCGATTTTGACCTTTGACCTGACCATGACCTGACATTTGACCTCATTTGGACATTTTTTAGTATGTTTTAGATTTGTCTTATTGAGATATTTTGATTGGCCCAATGCGCGTCTCGCTGCGGTCATTGGTTCGGAAGATAACCAGGGGGCGTTTAACCCCCGTCAATGGCGTTCTGCTGAGACCCCAGTAAATGCCGGGTTAACCCTTTGGCGCTGCATGAAAATAATATACTTCCAAAAATCAACTTTGTCCCCCGGTAACTATGAAGAGCTTCCGCCGCCCCTGATATTGTCACCCCCTCTGACCCTTCCCTTGCTAGACCCCACGGCATCACTAGCGGATCCAGGTGTGTGTGTGTGTGGGGGGGGGGGGGGGGCAAAGCGGCAATGCGTCGCCACTGCCCACAGACCAATTACAATTACTAGGGACAAATCCAAGTACACATGTACTTTAACATGGGACCATATTAGAGATGGATGAAAATTACAAATTTTGCATTACAATACAAAAAAAACAATGAAAAAAATACAATTCCAATTTATTTAATGAAAATTACAAACAAATTCATGATTGGTTTTTTTGGGGGGGGGGGGGGGCATCAGCCAATGCTAAGGGGCCAACTTCGGTTAGCTCCCCCCTCTCCCACCCACCCCCGTCGCAGAATCATGGCTGCGCCCCTGCGTTGTACTTACCTACCAAGTTCAAGTTAAGCTAAGCACATACATGGACAACTTCAGAGGAAAATGTCATACACTGAGACATCTTGAAAGCACAGGTCACATCAGATACTATACTAGCAGATTTGGAGGGGGGGCAGTGGCGTCGCCGAGCATTTTTGAGTGGGAGAGTCGGCTAAAATGTCGAGAAAAATGTACCCCCATTTTTTGCGTGTATTGTAAAAATTGCCTTTGCAGCATTTTTTTTTTGTGTGTGGATTTTCATGCAATAGTAGGTACTTGTTATTTACCGCCGTCAAGCGTCGAAATTTTTTAACGTGTTTTCCTGATAAAATCCAGAAATATAGGCGGTGGGCCATGTATAGGAAAAGAAGCTTAACATGCTATAAATTCAATTCAGCGTTACGAGGAACCGAACACGATGACGATGGCTTCGTTATGACGATGGCCACTGATGTGACGCCGCGAAGCGAC